>JAZBGZ010000129.1:32253-60463 GCA_037414795.1 Stenodera caucasica | reverse complement strand
GAGGGTGATAATTCTTTATAATTCAACTGTTCTGAAAAATTGATTTCCTCATAAATAAATTATAATAAATGACGACCACTAGATCAAAACTTGATGTAATGATTATCATTATTATTCATTTTCTCACAGTATGGTGGGCGAGGTCATTCATAAGCAACCGTAAGTCGTTTGTTTTATTGATTGTATTTTCACAGAAGCATGCTGCACAATTCATTTTATTTATTTCAATTTTATTTTTTCAAATTTTATCAAATAGTCGAAAATACTAGTAAATTTCTTTTGTTTCAGACCAACTATGTGGAGTCTTATGCACGGTTATCAAACTGCTCTTCATATGATACAAATGGTTATTTCTTATTTTCTAATGTTAATATTTATGACGTACAACGTATGGTTATGTTTAGCTGTTGTTATAGGGGCCGGGGTTGGTTATTTTTTATTTGGTTGGAAGAAATCGGTCATAGTTGATGTCACAGAACATTGTCATTAATAAGAAGAAAAAAAATAATTTTATAAATATACACAATATAGTCTATAAAAATATGCTTTAGACAATAATTATAAATAACAAAAGAGTAAATTTATGAATAAGTTGTAAATATTAAGTTTTGTACAGTTTATTATTCGTACGTACAAGCTTACTTAATTATCGTTTTTTTTTTTTTTTAATAGAATATGGAAGAATTTTCCAAAAATATTGACTGATATTTTTTTTTCAACTCAAAATCAGTTGTTTCAGTCCAATTAAAAAGTATTAAATGGAAAAACATATCTTAAGTAAACTTTTTGTTGTTAAACAGTTACAATAAGATTATTTGACAAAATCATCCGTCTTTATTTCGTACCTTTTGAATTCATGTATAAACGGATCAAAATGAAAATAAAAATCCAACTTGAAATAATCTTTATTCGATAAAACATATATAAAGAAAAGAGAAACATTCAAAATGCACCTAGTGCAGTATTGATAGGTAAGTAATGAAAATAAACATGTAAATGCAATATTATGAAAAACTACGGCACATTTTGGAGCGAAGAAATTTAACCAAATTTATTATTATTAAATATGCGAAAAATTTATGAAGATTTATGATTTTTGAATGATTCTTGATCACCTTCGGATACAAAACGTTTACGTCCTCTATTTGGCATCTTTTCCATAATTGTATCAGTTAAAAATCCAGCTTTATGGCAACGTTCAACAAATCTATCCAATATAATATAGGCCAATGGTACATCCATTTGTATGTCAGGTAAATCATCAAAAACACGTAAAAAGCCTCTTTCCATTTGTTCTGGTGTTATTAGAATAGTTTCATCGAAATTTTTCAATAAACTGCACAATGCCTCTTCAGTTGAAGCATTATTAGCTTCTAATGCCATGACACTAGCTTCATATACCAATTCATGATGGAAATGTGGTACTTCCAATAAACGTAAACAACGACTAGCTTCATCTATATCCAATGATGATAAGAATTCTTGTAATAATAAATTCATTTGTCGTGTCAATGATTTGACAGGTCTCAAAGCCCCACCAACACCCCAAACATTATGTAATCTGACTAGGCCGTGCTTCATTGATAATAAAGTGTCGGCACGTCCGAGAGCTTCTTGGAACACTTCATTGTCACTTTTCTCTTTAGTGACAGTTAGAAATTTTGGTGGTATACAATCGTCGGCGATAGCGCGAGCAATAAAATTGCCAAGAACATTTGGAGCATCTGGAATATCCAGAATTAAATCGTGTAAATTAGCAAGAAGACTCTGAAATGCTTTTGTTATATCAGCTTCAGAAATTATATGACCAAATAGATCAGATATTAAAACTGATGTCATCTCACGATGAGATGGTTTATGATCCATTGCAATTTCAATAACCTGTTCCACCAACATATCACGATTATTTTTTGGAACAGTTTCTTCAATAGCAATAGCAGCTTCATGTGTATCACCATTCTCGAAATATTCCAAAATAATTGGATCAACTTTCTTCTTAATTTCCTCATAGGAAACATCAGGAACTATTGCTTTCAATTCAATATCTCCATTAGATAGATTCTCATCATCGAAATTCGGATCATTAATATCTTCATAAGTTTCCAATAATTCGGAACCAGGTAATCCCCACACACCTTTACCACCAGCACCACCTTTTTTCGGTAGACCACGTCCATAACCGTTACGTGAACGACGACTATTCTTCCATGATCGTGGACCATGGATGAAACCAGCCGCAATAGCATTCTCTTTACTTAATTGACGATGGATCTTTTTCGGTTTACGTCTGCCACCACCAATTTCGTTAATCTTAGCTGGCTCTTTAACAGCTAATTCTTCATCAACCACTTTATCAATATCGACATCATTGTCGAGATCGACATCAACCGGGGCACGATCGGTTGCCATTCTTTCAATTAACCAAAAGAAAAAGAAGAATTCAAATTGTAGACAAACGTCTAATACTTCTCTGAAAAACAAAAGATAAAATCATATATCTAATTCAATAAAGACCAATGTTTATAAATAAAAAGTTGCAAAATGCCAATGAAAAATAATGGAAAAAAAGTTTGAAATACCACTGGTCTAAATTAATTGCTTTTACATATTTAGAAGTTTGACATTTAGACCTCCACTAGGAAAATTTGATACAGTATTAAATTCACCTCCACTAGAAAAATTTTGTACTTAATTAAATTTTAGACCAACAGCCATTGATTTACCATCACTGATTTATTATTTTACTGAATTAAGATCGATTCTTTTTGATTGTTGATCAACAATAACAAAAGCTATTGAGATAAACAATTATCAGTGATAAGCAAAGGAAAAATTCATAATTACTCACCACGTGATGTATTTTGATATCGTAAACAGCTAAATAATTTATTGTAATTAAAACAAATATAATTGAGGTTGTGTTCATTTGCATGTATACTAACCTATATTAGAATCGCTTTGAATTTTCTGGAATTTTATAGAAATTGAATTAGAATTTCTCACTGTTGTTGATTTGTTCAGCAATTCTGAAAATGAAATTGAAAAACTATTAAAAAAACTTGCATAAAATTGTAAATTTATCAGAATAACAAAACAACGCGGAAAAAAGTAGCCTACGTGACTTACTTGAATTGAGTTATTTTTCGAATACAATTCCTTCTCGATCAGAATTAATGTCGTAGATTGACCATTAAATCTAATAAGAAACCAATTTCATTAAATAAAATCAAATTAAATCAATTAAAGAACATTGTAAAATTCTAGAAACTAGATAGAAAAGCCGACATATAAATGGGAGTTGTAAACAAAAACAAACCATCTGGGCTACTTGATTTATAGAATTATTGAAATTTTCAATTATTTACGAGTTATTGAATGAATATATTGAATTACCTGCTTTGTTGATTTATTGTTTAATTATTTGCAACTTAATATCGATGGAAAAATTGGAAAATATTCGAAAATTTTTATTAAAATCGTTTTTGCGCAACACACCACAACAGAGACAGCCATAAACAACACACCAGCCCCTTCCCCATCAATATTGGGATTCCATAAAGAATATAAAGACGGTGTCACATGAGATTATAACTGCGACATAATTTAAAACTAAATCCAGAGACTAGAAATCAATAAGATCTAAAATAATCATAATCAGAATCGTATTTAAACTTGAAAAATTTTCCCTCCGAAATAACAAAAGTATAATTAAACAAATCTTGCATAATATAAAACTCATCTGGCCACTACCTTAAATAATTTTTAATGTTACGCCATCTTGTAAAATATATAAGAATTACATCAATAGAGATCGCTCAATGCTGCAAAATTTTGTTACCTAACCTAATTTTTTAACCTCAATTTAATTTACAGAAAAAAGATTGAAATTATTAAAATAAAATGTATCTTCGAAAATATTCGCAGCAGATTTTCAGATGTTATCATATTTTAAGATCAAATAATCGTTTTAGTCAAGTCGTATTGTTGAATCAATCACAAATTAATGTTGAACAACTAAATCTGATTAGGTAGAGCTTTAATTTATTTTTTTTCTTTAAATTTAATTATTCGATTTTAGAACAACTTCTAAGAATACTTTTCCATCGATTAATAACGAAGTTTCTAATATTAGAGAAGTTTTACAGAAAATTCAAAGAGAAAATCGTGTAAATTATAATTTAATTAAAGAGAACTTGGCGAAATTTAACCTCAAAAGTTTGTATTGTTATGCAGGAATTTCATATTGAATTTAATCGTTTTTGTTTAAGATGATTTATCAGACGATGAAATAATTTCATTTTTGAGTTATTTCGGTAATTCAATTCCTTATTATACTAAAAGAACACGAAATGAGTTATGTCAATTGATTTACCAAAAATTATTAGAAGAGAACAATTCTTGTCTTGAAATTTATCATAATTATATTAAAATATGTACAGAAAATTTCATGAAAATCGACATCAAGGAATTTCTATCATCTTTATCTAAAGTAAATTGTAATCCTAATAATGATACATTTAAACTTTTATTAAATAATTTTGGTGAAACTGGTGATGTTAATCAAATTGTCTCTATTTTGAATATGATGAAAGATAGAGAAATCCCATTAGATGAACAAGATTTCAATTATATTGTTCAAGCTCATACAATAACAGGGTATTTTTTTAGATTATTGAAAATAATCATAATTCAAAAAATTTAATTTTCTAGAGGAATAAAAGGCGGAGAATCTGTGATACAGACAATGAAGGCTGCTCAAATCACAGAAAGTAATTCAACTATATTTGCTTTACTCAAAAGTGTAGCTTTGAGAAATAATGAAAATGAATTTTGGACAATTAGTGAAAAATATCAATATAAATTTGAAGAAGAGAATTTTCTACAAATTTTGGAGACAATCGGATTAAATGGAAATTTAAATTTATTAAAACAAGTATTGAATTGTTTAGCTTACAATTTTGAATTTTATCCAATAATTTTTAGGTGATCGATAAATTTTCTGTAAAAAATTCATCAAAAGATTATATTTTAAAAATCGACATGTTGTGCATTCATTTGATAAATATGCAACAACCTCAATCAGCGATGTTGATTTATCAATCATTAATAGATCCAGTTCCTGAGAAGAAATATGGTCATTTTTTATTGAGAGAAATGTTAATTTGCAATATTGTAAGTTTAATTATCTATTTTAAATTGAGAAAGAATTAATTGGATCAATTCAAATTCTAGTCAACTGATACGATCATTGAGAGTGCCAAAAATATACGTGATAATAATTTGAATCCTTATTCATGTCAAAATACAACAGAAATTGCTTTAAGATTGAAAAAATTCGATATAGCTCGACGATTTTTGGATGAATTTCACGAATTAAAGCCACATTTCTACTGGCCTTTTTTAATAATTTCAAGTCAAAAAAACGGTGAACCAGGTGTTTTTGAAGTATTGGAAGAAATGTCGAATAAAAATGTAAAATTAGATCATGAAACCTTATTCGACTATGTTATACCGATGTGTGATTTGAATGATCCGAAATTATTAGTGAAAAAATTACAAAAATTTGGATGTACAGTTAAAGATATTCTACCTTGTTTACTTATTGTTTTATTAGAAAATAATAGAATGGAGCCGGTACAAGAATTGTGTAATTATAAAATAGAGACTATTCGAAAATATAAGTGCATTCGATTCAATAAACAAGTGTACTTATATTTTGGAATTACATACATATAATTGATTTAATTTTCAATAATTCTTGTAGGCGATTTTTATAATGTTCAAATCTATGATGATAAATTATTGAGAATTTTACCATCTTCATGGTACAAAACAAAAGAAATTCATTCGATTGTAACAATTCTACAAAGATTACGTGAAGCTGAACAGAAGAATGAGGAATTAATTGGTGATTTTCTAACTCGTGCAGTGAAATTTTGTAAGACATCAAACGATTTTAAACAACTCCATCTTTTAATTAAAGTAACATCATCAATTTTTCGAAACACTACAATAATAATTATAATTATTTTGTGAATTTTAGGCAATAAAAACTCGAAAATTACGCTCAAATACAACAGCGACTGATATTTTAGTGGACAGAATCAATAAAAATTGTCCTGATAAGAAATTATCGCGAGCAATATCAAATTGTATCAATGATTTAGAAGATTTAACAATGCAAACAGAACACAGTCAAATTATTCACCCTGTAAATTATTTATCAGAGTTCTAATCAAGTGAGCCATAATTTTGTATGTCTTTTATTAATTACATTTCAAAATTATAACCTACTTGATTAGAAATTATGACTCTCATTATTATAATTAATAGTTTTGATAATTTTAGCGTGATATGAATTTAGAGCAATTAGAATGTCATTTAACGGAATTGAAAACTAAGAAAATGGAAACTCGAGGTGTTTTACGTAAATTAATTCAACAGTATTCTAATATTGGAAATTTCCAACGTATGAATGAGTTACGTGAAGAATTTTCAAAGTCCAATTATCGAGAAACACCCGGCATGAAGTCATCAATAATGTTTTCAATGGTTAAACAAAATAATTACGAATTAGCTTTAAAATATTATCAAGATTTGAAAACGAATTATCCAAATTTCAAATTGGATAATTTCAAAATTATCGATTTAATCACATTAATGGTTAAAAATAAAAAATATGAAGAAGCCAAAAATTGTCTAATTGAAGAATCCGGAAATGGGTAATAATTGATTTTTGTTTATTTGATTAAAATTTGAAATTAATTTGTTTTGTAGGATTGTAGGTGATCAACGCGCAGTGGAGCGAAATTGTTGGAATTTATTATCATCTTTCGATGATGCCAACGAACAAAAAGATATGTTTGATTTACTTTTAGCAAAAAATTATTGTAAACCAACCAATATTCTATTAGGGCCATTAATTAAAATCCATCTAGTCAAGTTAGAGATTTGATAATTTGAAAAAATTTTGAAAAATTACTAAATATTCATTAAATTTTAGAGGTGAAATTGAAAAAGCAACACAATTATTCATTAATTTAGCCAACAAATACCATTTTGCACCATTACAATTGGAATTGATTTGTGCCGTTATTGAATCCGAAAATCAACAATTATTGAAACGAATTATAGAAATTTCAAAGAAAATTCATGGCGTAATGTCGACTAATATGACGGTGGTAGCGGCAATGGCTGAAAAACGGGCTGAAAAATCATTAAATAAATTCCTTTCGGTAATTGTAGACTTTAAAAGAAATCAATTAATTTATTGTAAATTTGTAAAAATTTCAGACAATTGGGCCTATACCAAATTCAGAATTAAACAAACGATGTAATCGTTGGGTTGAAGAAAATAAATTGGAGCCGTTATTAATTTTAGATCGAGCTGTACAAAACACTCGTACAACATACGATACGGACATTATTCTAGTTTCTATAATGAGAATTTTTAGTACGTATAAGTTAGCGTTTATATTGCGGATGTTTGTTTAAATTTTTTAATTTTTTCAGGTCTCAGGAATGATTGTGAATCAGCGATTGTTTTTTATGAAGAATTGTATAAAAATGAGCGTTTAATTAGTAAAGCTGTAGAAAATGAATTAATTAATTTATGCAATAGATGTAAGTATGAAATACCGCAGAAAATTAAATTAAGACTATCAAATGTTAATAATTAGAATAAATCAATAAATAATAATAATAATATAGCATGGAATTTTAAAATAGAACCTTATTTTAATTTTCCGATTATTAATTATAGAGATTTACATAAATTTATGGAAATATCAACGATCTACATTTGTTATTTTGTATTTTTTAAGCGTATTATTATTCTTAGAAGTAGTCCACAATGGCTATTAAGAGGATCGATCTTTGTTGTATGTATGTGTTGTGTGGAGAGAAGGTCTCCAAGCGACCGACTATGACCAGATGACCAATACCTTTATTACCATACACCCCATATGAGCGTCACGAAATAGCCAACATGTTTAGCAAAGGGGACCGAACAACCCTACTTAGATTTAAGACCGTGCCGTATCATTCTTATATTTTTACGAATTTTTCTCAATACATTATCAGTGTTCGAGATTCCGATATTTCTATTTAATAATTAATTTTAGTGATTTGTGATGATTTCGTAGAAACGACCAGTGATTACATCGAATTAGGTCAATAGGTGAGTTACTATTTAAAAAAATATATCACGATTATTTCCAAATAGTTTAATTCAAATGATTTTTTTGAATTAAATTTCGGCTCGTGAAATTTCGTCATTTTGAAAATATTATAATCCCAAACTATCAAAACAATTTGCGCTCTTTAATAATTTCGAAATAAAAATAACCCAGATTTTTAATTCAAAATTTTCCCAAAGGCAAAAGTTGAAATTAGAGCCTTCTGTCTAAATATTGTAGAATAAATGTGGTTTTATGATTGAATCGTGTTTGGATAAATTGGAGGGTCAACACAGTCAACTGTTCCCCAAACACGATAATATCTCACTCTCATAAAATATAAAACAGAAAGCATAATTGATTAACTGTTATATTTTAGGTTTGCGTGTAGAGAGAAGATAATAAAAACAAGCAAATAAAGGAGAATTCTCAACAAAATGTTCTGGTTGATCTTCATCTGTATCCCACAAATGGTATCACTACAGCCCCGTTTCGATCCAACAGCTCTACTCCAGAACATTTTAATACCGGCTGATGCGGCTGTTGGCTCTATAATTTATCGTCTTCGAGCTTCAGACCCAACGATTTCGTATCCTTTAATCTTCAAATTACACAGCGAACCAACAACTGTAACAATTGACAGTTTGAATTGTACACGTTTGAATTCATTGTGTCAGGCAAATGTGGTTTTGCGTAAACGTTTAGAAATTGGACGATTTTATGATTTTCTAGTTGATGTTGTTAATCAACGTGGCGAAAGTGCAAGTATGAATTGTTCATTTCGAGCAACAAATGCAACAACACCAATTGCTGAAATTTTTCCAAGTGCACCAACTTTATTGATGGTTTCGGAAAAAGCCAGACGTAATACGGAATTAGGTGTGATTATTGCTAAAGGGAATCTTGCAAGAATGAAAGGGGTTGTTCTGGAATTATGGGGATCACCACAATTCGGACTACATCAGAGATTTATATCAGAAAGAGATACACAAGGGACAATTCTGCTCTTAAGTCCTTTAGATTACGAACAGAGAACTGTACATCATCTAACAATATTAGCCAATGTAAGTAATGTTAACGTTAACGTTAATAGTGCGGATGTTTTTTTTATTTTTTTATTGGAGACAATCAATAAAAGAAACGGTAGGTCAAATATGACAACGACAATCAATATTAATAATAAATGAACAATTACTAATAATAAATAAACATCAATAAATTTTTGAATTAATTATCAAAAAATTTATTAAAAAATTGTGTCAAAGAGGTGAACGACTCTTTAACTCGAATCAAAATAATAATAATAATAATAGCTTGGGTTTGATTTGATTCAGCATTTGCATGAGGAAATTTCGATTTTTCCAGGATCCATTTACCGAAATTGAAAAAGACACAAGAAATATTGCAAGTTGGCCTTTATTAATTGCCGTTTTGGATGAACAAGATACACCGCCAATTTTCACATTAGCACCACCAACCACTAAATTAAGTCCAACATTACAACCGAATGACGTTATTTTACGTGTCCATGCTGAAGATGGGGATCGGGGCCGTCCAAGAGAAGTCCGTTATGGATTAGTCAACGATAATGATCCTTTTATCAGATTCTTTGATATATCAGAAGAAACAGGTAATTTTGATTTTATATCCTTAAGATCTTTGTCCTGATCGAAATAATACAATTATTGTTTATTGAAGTAGGTTGATTTTATATCGATTCAGTTCTTTCGTGTTGGAAATGAAATGGAGATATTACGTTTCCGTTTCCTTAATTAGCGTTTTTTGCATAAATTTCCAAGTAGAAAGTATAAAGAAATTTGTAGTTTTTTTCTATTGGGTCGTCTTTTCAAGGAATAAAGAACTTTAGGTTTAAAAATTGATTTTTTGTTGAAATTATATTCAATCTCAGGTGAATTACCGTTTTAATGGAAACATTGTTTAAAAATACTTTATTAACGGTAAAATTTAAGTGAATAACAGTTCTACAAGTAATTGAACTTGAATTATTGATACTCAGGAAAGAGACGACAGTATTTTTCTCTTTATATAATCTATTCCAGATTCTCATTTTTCTGATTAGTCTTCCGGAAAATGAAGAGTCTTATAAAAGTGATACTAATCTAGAACTCTGTGGAATTGTTCAGTTGAGGATTGAAATTTTATATGTGATGTACCTAAAAAAATAGATCGTTAAAATAAGAACAAGACGTTTTATAAATTGGTCGATAATTGAACAAATTGTTACTAAAATTCATAGAAAAGTGTCTAGCAGACACTTGATAACAAATATATTTATAGTTGCAAGGTTAACTGGTCAATTTCAATAACAAAATTGTTCGATCTTATCTAGACCTTTAATGTGTGAAAATTAACTCACAAGGCAATATCAAAAGACCTTGGATGTCGGGAAACTAATTGCACCTGGATCGATTTTTTTTGTCAAAAATCTAGACTTCAATTTTACGAGGTCGATCTAGTAAAAAGTTTATCTTTTTCGCTCTCAACTCCCGCAGTTTTGTTATTTCTGAAGATAGAATTTAGAGAGTTCTTATCAATTATTGAATTTTTTGATTTGCAGGAGAGTTGCGTTTGGTCCGGCCGCTCAGTGAAATCCTCTCATTAACTCACAGTGGACAGCCCATTTTGCTTAGCGTTATTGCCGAAGAAGTCCGAGCCAATCCCCAAGAGCCACCATCTCAATCATCGACAGTACGTTTAGCTCTAATACCGCCAGGCATTACAGCCGGGTCTCCTATATTCGGAGCCAATGAATATAATGCATTACTCGATGAAAATTCCCCAACTGGAACTGTACTTGATTTACCACAAGCTGAAATTATCACTCAACCGGGTGATGTGGTCACTTTAAATCTATCAAACAACAATGATACATTCGAAATATCACCGAATGTGGTTGAAGGACAATCATCATTTCAAATACGGGTCCATGATCCGAAATTATTGGACTACGAAAAATGGCATTCAATTGAATGTTATATTGTAGCGAAAGAATTCAATGCCGGTAATTATACAACTAGTGTTAAATTGAAAGTATTATTGAATGATATCAATGATAATGATCCGGAATTTACACAATCGAAATATCGCGGATCAATACAAGAACATGCCAAAATTGGTACAACAGTTCTACGAGTTGAAGCTTACGATATTGATCGTGAGCCAGGCAGTAAAATTCGCTATATCAAACTTGAAGGTCCTGGTAGTGAATTTTTCAGTTTAGATCCATTGTCTGGTGTGATTGTTGTTGCCAATTCGTTAGCTTTAGATGCTGAAGAAATGTCAATTTTAGTATTTACGGTAGTAGCAGCTGATGAAGATGGTAAAGGTCGTACGGCTAAGGCTTCTGTAATTATTGAATTGATCGATATCAATGATGAACCGCCATTATTCGAAAAGAAAGTCTACGAATTTATATTGAATCATCAAAAAGATGGTTTTACGAATGATGCTATCATTAAAGCAATTGATCGAGATATAAGTCTTCCAAATAATGAAATTCATTATGAATTAATTACACCAATTGATAATTTATTACTCAATGAGAATAATGGAGAATTTCAAATACGAAACAATTTGGATATTTCTTCAGTTTTAGTTTTAAGAGTTCGAGTTTGGGACGGTGGTGTTCCTAGATTATCTGATGAATGTGAAGTTCGAATCTATCCACCAGAGGGACAATCAAGAAAAATGATCTTCATCGTACCTGGCAGTAATCCAGATCGTGAAAGTGTCAAAAGTACATTACGAGCTTTAACTGGAGTTCGAGTCACAATCGATGATATTCAACCATATACTGGACATATCCAAGGAGCTACTGAAGTCAACAAAGATAACTCAGGCGACAGGTAAATATTAATCAAATTAATCAAGTCTTTAGTTGAATTTTCGAAATTTTTATAGGAGTGTTGTTTATGCTACTGTAAGCTATTCCAAAGATGCTGTTGTTGATATTAAACGCATTCAAGATTTGATCGATCAAGAACATGTTTCGACTACAACTACTCGAGAAAAAGCTGAAATCAAAACTGGCGGCAGTTTACTTTGGCTTCTCATACTATTGATTTTGTTGGCTTTATTGATCGCTATTATTCTAATTTTATGCTGTATATGTCAAGGATGTCCTTTATATGTACCGCCGAAACGTCGAAAAGTCTCCAGTGAGATCCAGAAATTGGTCAAAGGTTCCGGTGAAGGTAGAGAAAGTAAGTCTGTTCAAGTGGCTGAATGGTTTGGACGGAAAGAAGCATGGACTCCGGAGCATGCTGTTGATAATGAAGTCGATTCGTTGCGACGTCATGAAGTTGAAAGAGGCTCAGATCGAGGTGAAGCTCGTCGAATTTTACATCGTCAAGCTCAATTACAAAGGGAACCATCACGTGAACAATTATATATTCGAGAAGGTAATGCTGATATTTTACGATTAGTGACAAGAGGTAATGATCAACAAAGACCGATAACATTAGTAGCAGATCAAGCTTATATGACTGATAGTGGTAAAGAGATTTTGATGAGACGATTTATCGATCAACAACAATCAGAATTACCAAAACAACAAATAATTCTACCTAATACAGTTCAAAAATTACAAACCGAACATGAATTATTGGAACAATCGTTACGACAACAAAATATTTTATTAAGACAAATTCTAATTGAACGTGAACGAGATTTACGTTTAGAAACACAATCATTGCCAGCTGGAACACAAACGGATCAAGATATTGCAACACAAACCGAACCGGAATATTTCCGACCGCCACGCAGAAAAGTACGTTCCGATAATGATGCTAGTGATTATAGTGATGATGAATTGACCGTGATCAAAGCCAAAGCGAAACGACGTAATGGACGTAAAGCGGATCGGGCACATTTTCGAAGAAAAATTAAAACTCCAATACAAGAAGAATCGGAAATTGAGATGATCGAACCGTCAATTAAATCAAATACGAAATCGATGAATATTAGACAGACGCGTACAAGTGAATTGAGACAGAAACGAGCAAATGAAGAACTCCGCTCGAAATCGGCTTTGCGTAAGGAAGTTTTAAAAGAAATTTCAGCGTCTTTAGAACAAAGCGATGATAGTTTCAGCGAAGATGAGGTTAGAGTTGTTAGAGGAAAACGATCGAGAAAAGAGTATTTTTCTGAAGATAGTTTAGATGAAGTGAGTCCGAAATCGGAGAAAACTACAGATTCTGGTAAGCAACATTACCATTCGGAAACCGATCTGAGAATGATATCGGCACAAAGTCGCAGTAAAACCTCAGCCAAATCACAAAGTCAATTAGATTTGAGTAAAATTAAATCGGAAAATTCTCAAGGTAGCAAAAGTGGCGTATCCAAGAAGAAATCTGAGAAAAAAACTTCCAGATATATGGAATGGTACAATAAAAATAATAAAAAAGCTGTCGAAACTCCCAAAGTGAATCCGAAACGTTCCAATTCGAAATCGAAATCGTCAACAACAAAACTTGAATCGAAACAAGATGAAGTTGTTAAAGAAATAACAAAAAAAGTCGAAGGTGTTACTAATCGATTGATGCAAGAAACTGAAGCTAGTTCTCGAAAACGTGTCGATAATAAAAAAACAGCTGCCGGTCCCGATCATCCGTTATTACAACATTCAGCACATCGGTTCGAAGTACAATATCCGATGGCTCGTCGTGCGGAAGAAGATGCCGATTCCGGTATAGCTCTAACGAAACCAACAATGGCTCAAAAAAAGAGCATCTTCACAATTGCTTATGATGATATGCACACAAGTCAATTAAGGCCGGTTAGTAATTCGCCATAATTGCAATCGATTCAACAATTTTCAGTTACCTTTCACGATATTATTGATTCGATTAATTTTGAGAAAGTTCAAATAACAGTTGAAGTATAACCGATTATATAAGTTTTTCCCCCATTACTTGATGTTGGTGAGATTATCGAAAAATTATGTATTTTTATACTTAATCTGTGTCAGAATGTATATATTGGATTATTGAACTATACATTTTTTGTTATCATATATCAACTAGATTAATATTATTTATTTTGAACTAAATATTTAATTGTTTTATTATTTAAATAAATGCTAAAAATAAATGGAATTTTCTTATAAAACTCTACAATTGTCTCATTAATTTGCATAATTTGTGTATTTCCAGATTCTGGCAGATAAATCATTCTACAAAATTATAATAAAAATTTTCGCGATTCTTTGATGTGACAACGAAATAATCTTATCAATCTATAGTGAGACGTCTTAGACTCGACTTTAAGGTATAATTTTCTTCTATTCTAATCGAATTCATTCAACCCTTCTCTAAAACGATCAGTTCTAATATTAAAAAAAATTTAAACCAAAGAGAATTAGTCGTATTGGAGATTTTGATTTTTTCGGCAAATTTGAGTGATTGATTTCTTTCTAAACAGACTGAAAACTACCCTAATGTGAAAATTACCATTTTTAAACTTGGTTTAAATTTAATATGAAAATCTCTGTATTGCTTGTCGTATTTTTATTATATTTAATCATAAATGGCAAATATTTAATGAAATTGAATATGTCAAGATACGTGAGAAATCTAATTAATCTTAAAAATATGGAATATGACCTCAACATTTTGACCTTGACCCTGAGTTAAATTTATATGATTGATAACTCAACTGTTCCACCTGATAAGGAAATAATATCAGACATATTACTATTATGAATATCAATAATAGTAATAATAATAATTGATATTATTCTAGAATATTGTATAAAATATAAATTAAACATAATTTATTTATAGTATTTAGTTTAGTAGTTGAATCATCAATTGATCGAACATTAATGATTGAATTTAGCTTTAAGAATAAGAAGAAGTAAAAGAATCAAGCGGACAATAACCGCGCACAATACGTAAAGAATTGCTCTATAATATCTGCTAAAGATTTATCATCAATCAAGTCGTATTTTCGAGATAACCCGTTATAGTATTTTCAATTGCTTTATTTTTAATAATAATAATAATAATAATGATAATAGCCATAAAAGTAGAAATTCTATCAAAGTTTAATGATATCAAGATGATGAACAGTCAGACAAACTTCCGTTAAGAGCCTGGAATGTTGGAGATGCGGCTGTTGAACTATTCTTCCTCTGTATAGTGTACACAAAAGACCCAAACAAGACACAACAACAACAAAACCGTATTATAATTTTTGTTCATCAATTTTATTTCAATATTATTTTAAAAACAAAATTATAACATCGACCAAAATACAAGGTCAGTTATCAAAATTTATTTACTATTTTCGATGAAAAGCCAAAACGTTTAATTGAATTGTTTTGAAGTTGCGCACGTTTATCGTATCTTTCATTTTAGGAAAAAAAAAACAATTAATATTCAACATGTTTTTGAAATTACAGATGTTGGAGAGAATTCTACAATCATTCGATATAACAATAGTGCTATTTTTGACGATATTCTTCATATTATTGGAATATCGTCCGCCATGGTGGTTTCGTAAACAGAAAATTTGTAAGAAAAATGTCAATTCAATACCAGGACCTAGATCGCTACCTGTTTTTGGTACTTGTTGGTTGTTTACAATTGGCCGTTTCACCTTCAATCGATTGCATTGTTATTATGAGTATTTATTGAAGAAATATGGAACTATCGTTAAAGAAGAGGCGTTTTTTAATGTACCAATTGTTCATATTTTCGATAAAAGCGATATTGAAAATGTTCTGAAAAACAGTGGTAAATATCCATTGCGACCACCAACAGAAGCTGTAGCTTATTATCGAAAAACCCGACCGGATCGATATGCTAGTAGTGGTTTAGTCAATGAACAAGGTACATAATACTAATCATTACAATTAACCAAATTATTAATAATAATAACACTAAATTAATTATTAAAGGTGAATCTTGGTATTTTTTGCGTACAACTCTAACACCTGCTCTAACAAGTCCACGAACCATATCGAATTTCTTGCCGCAAGCCCAAGAAATTGCCGATGATTGGTGTAATTTAATCAAACATATCCGTAATCAGGATGGTATAATTGATGATATGCATCAAATAACTGGACGATTAGGTCTGGAAATTGCATGTGCTTTAGTACTTGGAAGACGGATGGGTTTTCTATTACCGGAAGTTGAAACTGAAATTGCGCGAAATTTAGCCGATGCTATACAAAATTATTTTATATCAACACGTGACACATATTTCGGTTTGCCATATTGGAAATTTTTCCCAACAAAATCATATAGAAATTTAATAAGAAGTGAAGATACAATCTATGAATTAGTATCCGATTTGATTAAATCAGCTGATGATTCGACACGTGATAGTGCTGTTTATCAATCGATTATAAATGCAAATATCGATATTAGGGAACGTACAGCAGCTATAATTGATTTTATAGCAGCTGGAATTCATACAATGAAAAATAGTTTCTTGTTTTTATTACATTTAAACGGTAATAATTTACAAATACAAGAAAATATTTTAAATGATCCAACTAAATCGTATTTAAAAGCATGTTTAAATGAATCATTTCGATTATATCCAACTGCTTTTTCTCTAGCTAGAATTCTACAACAAGAAATGGAGTTGGATGGATATCGTTTGAATTCTGGTACTGTTATTGTTTGTCATACTGGTTTAGCATGTCGTAATGAAGATTATTTCTATAAAGCCAAAGAATTTCGACCAGAACGTTGGTTGAATAAGGAAAAAATACAAACAGTCAATAATTCAGCTTTCATATTGACACCATTCGGTTCTGGACGACGAATTTGTCCTGGTAAACGATTAATCGAACAAATCCTACCAGTTTTACTGGAATCTACCGTTAAAAATTTCTATATAGAGAATTTACAGAGTTTAGAAACCCAATTTGAATTTTTATTGAGTCCCAAAGCACCTTTAGCTATACGTTTTAAAGATAGAATTTAAATTAAATAATCTTAGAATTAGCAACTATAAAGTACAAATATAATTTTTAAAGGCTGTGCCTATTGTCAGGATCTCTTTGTTATTGCAGCCGAACATTAGGCAACAATAAATTTTAATAATTGTTTTCTCAATAGTTTTATTTAAATAAAAATCGACCAATTCTCAACTAAAGATTAATAATAAAAGCATTAAGATTATATTGAAATAATTAATGGAACTTATCAGAGAGGACCTGTAGGGGCTATCCACAAATTGCAATTGTTTGTATCATTTGTCTCGTCATATTTCTGATTATTTTGACGATTTTTCACAATTTTCTTCATTCTCTTTTTCTTACGTTTACCAAAATCTATTTTCAATTCATTCTTATTCTCCAAAGTATTTGCTTTCATTTTTTTCAATTCACTATTAATCTCATCCGAGATTGTTTTCAATTCACAACCCATCTTTTTAACTTTATTTATAACACGAAATTTCTGATCGGCCATTGCATTTAATTCATTTAATATAAAATTTAATTCAGATGATACACGATAACCGAGCTTTTCATTTGGTTCTGAATTGTTCATATCTTTAATCAATTTCATTACTTTACGTTTTCTAGCTTCTAACATACGCCAATCAACAGTCATACGATCACCATCTGATGCTAATTTTTTCAATTTATGTAAAATTTTCACCAATTTTGCTTCATGCTTGTCTTAAAAATAATAATTAACAAAAAAAAAAGACATTATATTATATTAGATTGATGTTTTATTTGATTATACCAGCGAATGGTGGTAGTTTTTGTTTTTGCAGCATCTTTTCGAATTGTTTCAATGATATAAAGCCCATTGTTTTTCCATATAAACGAAAACACATATTCACAAACTAGCAATAATTTTATAAATTTATCATTACACTGAATGAAATAAACGATAAAAACTGATTAAATACATTCAAACTATAATAATTTAATTTAATAAATTGATTTTATAACTCGCAGCTTTATGCAGAAAACGAAAAGTTCTAGTACTTCATAGAAACTCAATTTTCCAGATCTTCACAAAATTTTCTAGTGAATTCCAAGAGGTTATAATCATTATTTGCAGTGCCGCCACCTCAAACAACTTTACAAATAAAGATGGAAATATATCTGTAGCTGTGATAGACTAAGATAGCAATTATAATTTTTATTTATTAGGCTGGCAGACTCACTTGATGACATTTATTTTTGACAATTGACAGATTCGACTAACAAATGGTCAAATAAACGTTAATTTTCGTGAATTTTTCGAAATAAATAAATAAATAAGTGATGGATAGAAATAAGGCTGCATCCAGTCAAAATACAAGAGGACCTAAAGCGAAAACAAATCAACAATTACCTGATTTGTTTATAGCATTAGGGGCAAAACAATCATCTCCTAGAGATGATTCGAAACGAACAGTACCATTATCAAAAACATCAACAACTTCTCATTTAACAACAACATCAACTAAAGGTATGTGAAATATTAAAACCATAATCGAATAAATTCTGTTAATTTTTGATAGTATCAGATAAATTGAAGCGTGAAGGTAGTTCATCAAGTTTAACGGCTGTACCGCCGTCGAAAAAAATGAAAGTTGTGTTACCTGGAAATCGACAAGGGGCCCCAGGACCATCTAATAGCAGTATGTTACCATTAGATCGAATAGGTGCAGAACCATGGGAAGCTCTAGCTATTGATTGTGAAGCGACAGATTTATTCGAAAATATTATGGCAGCTGTTAATGCAGGCAATACAGATAAAGCTGTACAGTTATTATTTATTCAGTAGAATTTGTTGATTAATCTATGTAAAAATTATAGGTTGGTTATATATTGGGAGTGATTCGTAGTTTAAAAGGTCAACGTTTCAAGATTTGTCGTGTTATTTATTCAAGTCTATTATTGACTTGTAATTGTAAACCGACTTTATTTACTAATGAGAATATCTTAGCTGCTATAATTAGTGTAGTAAGAAGAGATGTAACTACCGGACTTAAAGGCGGCAATAAGATTAATTATTATTTTCATATTTTATTTATCAATATTTTAATGTATGCTTATACCGATATTAGAAATTGGCCTGATGCTTTTGTTAAAGTATATATTTTTTTTCAGAATTAATCTATTATAATTGTTATTGATTTTTAAATAATTTTTAGTTGTATGTGGAAGATGCGGTAGCAGATCGTATACTTATCGATAATCCCTATTGTAAACCATTTGTTGATAATGTTATAACAGCATTTAATACGAAATTACCACCATCAAGTTTATTAAAATCGGAAACATGGAATTCAACTACAAGAGATACATCCAGTCCATTAACAATAGCTAGTGCTGATGATGAAAGTAAAATAGAAGGTGATTCAATAATTAACTAGATCTTTTTTAATCTTATTTTTTTTATTTTTTAGTATTAAATGAACATAAAACAATTGTTGAATCATGGAATATAAATGTTTATCAACGTTATCAACAATCGCAAGAGACTATTGAAAAAATTGTAATAGAATCAATAAGTGAACAATTATCACGTCGTCAACAACCTGAAACAATAACAAAAAATTTTGTACGTTTCTTAAGTATAGCATGTGGTCTAGTTGAAATACGTATTATAACAATATCACGTATCGAAAGTTGGTTACATAATCATAAATTAATGAAACCAGCACAAGAATTATTAGCATATTTAAGTTATAATTGTTCAGCAAATTCACAACGTGATTTAGAAGTTATAGGTTCATTAAGTCGTTTACGTTTAAAAAATAAACCAATGGTGAATTTTTTTAATAATTGCTTAAGAGAAATGGTATTTTCATTTCCAGAGAATTTATATCCATTATTAAAATATACGATTTATAATGAATTATCGAATGTTAGAAATTCGAATAATTTAATTGTTGTTGGTGCTTTATTTCAAGTTGCACCCGAAGCTAGTTCAGATGCTTTCGCCGATATTTGTTTGGTGAGTTGTAATTTTCTTTCAATGATTTATCTATTTAAAATTGTTTTCATTTTTTCTTCAAATTTTAGGAACTTTTATTGAATAAGGACGATTATTTACGTTCATTACGAGCTTTATTGAAAGAAATCAATCGTGTTTTACGTCATGACTTCAATTTATTGAGCATAGTTCATGCTTTATTACGTGAACGTAAAGAATTTTCAAATTCTGTACGTGAATCTGAATATCGTGAACGTATATTTTCATCAATAACAGATTTAATCTGTATGTGTATGTTATTATGTGTTAGTCCACAAGTACGTGATGCATCAACACAAAATAAACGAGATGTAACAATAATTAAAACATTTCAAAAACAAGTTAGTAATATCCAAAGGGAAGCAGTAACATGGCTACATGATTCAGCTATAAGAATATTTCGTCCGAATTTAAATGATTTCCATCATGCATTATTGAAAGTATCATTTTTGGAACAAGCTGAACATTATTATAAAATTGATTCATGGCCTGGTGAAAATGAACGTAATTTATTTTTACGTTTAACAAGCGACGTACCATTATTACAAGCAACATTATTACGTATATTATTAATTGGTATATCAAAAGAACATCCAATTAATCCAACTGAAGCTATTGAAATAAGTGATCAATTAATACGTAGAACAGCTAATTTACCACAAGATTGTGCACCACCATTAATTATTGATAATGTTGAAATTATACAATTTTTCTTCAATTTATGTAGTTATAATCATCCAGAAAATATTACATTACCAACTGGTTATATACCACCAAGTTTAGCTATTTCTGGTTTATATTGGAAAGTTTGGTTGATTTTATTGATTATAGCTGCACATAATCCGGTCACTTTTGGTAGTGAAGCCTGGAATAAATATCCAACATTAAGAATGTTTATGGAAATGTGTATTACAAAGTAATATTTGATTTATTTATTTGATATTTTTTTTATTGATTTTTATTATAATTTTTGTTATAGTCATTTTTCATTTCCACCACCAACAATGGCATCACTTGATGATGATTATCAATCACGTGAACAGCAAATTTTAACATTAGAAAAACATAAAATATTAGAATTTGAATCACATTTAGCTGCTGCAAGTACAAAAATTGAAATAACCGAACAGACAAGTTTATTATTATCACAATTAATGGAATTGAATCCAGAAGGTGATGCTAGACGGCCTCCACAAGCTGTATTAGATCAATTACAAATATTAAATAATAGCCATCGTATGGGTCATTTATTATGTAGATCACGTCATCCTGATTTTCTATTGGAAATAATGTCACGTCAAGGTGGTACAGCACATATGCCATGGTTAGCTGAATTAGTTCATAGTTCAGAAGGTGCTTTGGCCCATTTACCAGTACAATGTTTATGTGAATATTTATTATCAACTGCACCAACTGAAAAATTAACAAAACATGGACAATTATTGTCGCATTTACGTACTGCAGTTAATGAAAATGAACCAGTTACAGCATGTGAAGTTTTAGAATATTTATTTAGACGTTTAACATCTGATCATAGTGCTAGTCGGACACAAGCAACAAAAGGTTTAAATTTGATTTTATCACCAAATGATGAAACTGAACAAAATATGGACAATACAAATTGGTTAACACAATATATTGGACAATTTTTACATTTTAATGTTATTAAACCGATATTAATACAATTTTTACGACAAGCATTACAAATTGAAACGAATCCATTGAGAGTTTCCAGCTATATAAATTTCTTAGCTACACAAGATTGTAATGATTCATTCAATGAACTAAACGATCTAGTTACTGATTTATCTTCAGTTATTATTGAACGACATAGTGTAGCTTCTTATGTTTTGCCTGGACCAAATAATGAAACATTGAAAAATCTATTGGCGATATTTTTGAATCATTTACAAAAAGCACGTGAATATTCTGATGATATTTATAATTTAATGCAAAATTATAATGAATATGTTTTAATAACATGGTCAACTGGTGAACAATGTCATATGCAAACTTTAGTAATACATGCAGCAATTGTTTTATTAACTTATGGTCCTCTTGATGATTATGAACCATTCAATCAATTATTGAATTATTGGTTCCCGAATAATATTGAACATCCATCTGCTTATACACCAGATACAAATGAACGTACATCATATTTACCTGATTGGATGAAATTACGTATGATACGTTCAAATGTTGAATGTTTGGTTGATGCAGCTATTGAAAAATTAGAACCACCAAAATTGGTATTATTTATACAATCATTTGGTATACCAACAAATTCAATTAGTAAATTATTAAATACATTAGATAAAGCAACAATAATTGATCCGAAATTAGTTGTTGATTCTGTATTAGATAAAACTTATATGATACAATTAGTTGATGTACAAAATAAACGTGGTGCTATTGGTGGTGAAACATTTGTTAAAGCTATCGAAATGCAAATGCCTATCATACCAGATATTGATATCGATATTGATATTGATACTAAACAAACATTACCAATATCATTGAAAAATTTACAAATTAAACAAACAAATGAAAATGATATCATCAAAATTCTAAATAATGTCTTCAATCCAAATTACAACATCAATAAAAACAAAGAAATTTTAATTTTAATCAAGGTGAATTTTTAAAATATTCTGCTATTATATTTTTCAATTATTTGTTAAATTAATTTTAATTTCAGGCAACTTCCGATCAAACTGTAGTCGATTTAATGTTCTCCTATATGAAATCGGTTCCTATTAATTTTATTTTGCCAATTATTTTAAAATATCCATCAATATCGGTACTATTTCGACGTATATTTTCACCAAATGATTCAAATAATGATAAAATAACAATGGCGAATAATCTATTGAATATATTAACAGACAAAAATAATTCTACTAGAATTATATTGAATGATTATTTAAAAGAAACAAAAAGTTTAGTTGATATTAAAATGGAAATTGATGAAAAATCATCAATAACAAATGAAAATTTTGATAATATCAATGATAAATTAGAAAAATTATTGGAAGAAGCTAAAACAAAAGAGGAAAAAACTGGATTATTAGTTGATTGGTTATCGACAATTGAACTGGAAATTGGTGATACCCAAAAACAGAAATTACAGGTATTTTCAATTATTTGAACTTAATGAAATTATTATTAATATTATTTTATATTTATAGAAAGATTTGTTATTTTCAAAAGAGAATTTATCATTTCGTCCGTTATTAATGTCGTTGATTCTACAACGTGCTAGTTGGCAAAGTCTCTATAATCTAATGAATTATCTTTTAAATGATGATATATCAGAAATTTGTCCAGTATCAGCATTGAATTTTCTATCAGCATTAACACAAAGTCCAAAATTATGGCAAGGTAGAGATAAAGCAATACCGAAACATTATCATTGTGAAGATATATTTGAATTGAATAAAGATCAAGCATCAATTTTAGTTAAATATATATTAAATGAAGCTAAAGAGACTTTATCGGATAATAATTGGCAAAAAAAGATGGAATCACGTCTATTTTTATTATTAAAATGTATAAAATCATGTGCTTCATATATTTTAGAATTATTAATGATTAATGCTGATACGGATTTATATGCACGTGAATTATTATTAATGATTTATATGTCATTACCATCATCTGGACAAGATTTAATTAATTTAAAAGAAGACATATCGATTGAAGCCTATAATAAAAATTGTCCAAGTTGTGCTGATGAAATATCGCATTGTTTATTATATGCTTTATCATCAACGCCACGTATAAAAGATTGGCCACGTAAAAGTCAAGATTTGGAAATGTGTGTAAGAAAATTAGCATCAAAACATCCAATTTTAGTATTACGTCAATTACCTATGTTAGCTGGTAGTTTAAAAGGACGTGCCCAATATGATTGGACTGTATTAAAAAATCGTGGTCATTTATTATTATTTAGTCAAATATTAGGTATATTAGAATTATTACAACCGATTGTTTTCAAACAAAATTTAATATTAAGCGATATATTGGATTCATATTTTCTATTATTACAATATCATGGACATATGAAAGATTTATCACTTTTAATTCAACGACTTATTGGATTTATAAAAAATTGGATGACCAATGATATTAAAGCAGCTTCGAAATATTTACAAGAACATGGATCTGTACTTCTGTGAGTTTTTTCGTTTATATTATTTAATGATAGTAGTAAATAATTAAATAATTTTTAATTTTCAGTGATATTCAAATGATACAACCAGGCGTTCGTCCTCTATTATCCAGTGTTTCATTACATGCTGGCGATCAAAATACACCAACTGAATTATTGATACATACAGCAATGCAACCAATAGTTGATCAATTACCACAACATTGGCCACAATTATTAACAGCATTACAACAATCTGAAAATCTATCTGTATTACAAGAAATCGATCATTTAACAAACAAAAAACCATATCTATTAGAAACAACAACACAATATTTATACAATTTGATCAATTCATCGTGCTGTAATATACGTAATTTGGCATTACAATTAACAATACGTTGGTTGAAATTCAATCCGAAAGCATCATCAGATGTTTTACCAATTATTTTAACAAGTTTAGATAGTAAAAATGGTGAAATTGTTGCTAGTATTTTAGATAAATTATCAGATATTGTTTCTGTAATGCAAGAATATGGTAAAATTATTTTAACAAGAGTTTTCCAAATAGGTATGAAATCAACTTTAAATACCACCAGTAATATAACGAAAAGTATTGATTTATTAAATTTACAATCAGGTTGTTGAAATAATTAATTTTTAAATATAATTATAATTCTAAATCTGAATCATTAATTTCATCATTTTGATTTTCAAAAATCGAGCTCTGTTCAGTCTTATTATTATCATCATCATCATCATCATTATTATTATTATAATTATCAGTATTGTTTTCTTTAGGTTGAAATTTGAATTTATTGAAGAAATTACGACGTTTTGTTGTCTGCGACACAACAATTTCTTCTTCTTTTGTTTTATTATCAATATTTTTTTGGGTGTTGTGCTCAATTTGTGTGGAAGTAGTGAAATTGTTATCATTTATGTTAAATTCTTTATCTAAATCGAAATTTATATCTACGTCTTCTGGATTATCTTCCATTAAAGCGAAAGGATCATTTATACTTGGTAATAATTTCAACATTGTTAAATCATCAATAATTTCTTTTTTATCATTGTTATCGATTTTAATTTTTTTAGATTCTTTATTATTTTTACTTTTGGGCCTTTTCAATGTCCTATCTTTACGAATATTTGAATTATTATTGAGACTTTTCTCATTCTTCGTTGCTGAGTCAATTTTCACATTTTCATCTTGCTCATCACTTTTTTCTATCTCATCATTTCCATTTGAGCTAGTTTTTCCAAATTTATCTTCATTTTTATCAACTTCTTTCTCATTATATGATGTTGAATTTATATCTATGTCTCTAACTTGATCAATTTTATCTTTGTTATCATTTAATTTGAATTTGTTGAAATATTTCGATTCAATATTCTCAACCAAAGTTTCATTGTGTGATTGGTGAATATTTTCAACAACATTATCTGAGACTTTTGTTAAATTTTCCAACTCTTTCTCTAATAAATTTTCCAATTGTAACTTTTTCAAAATAATCCCCACCAATTCTCGATAACATTGGTTTGGATTTGTTGGAAAATCACTTTGTACATCAAATTGTAAAGTGAAAACTGAAGATTCCGTATCCATTGCAGTTTCAATTAACATTACAGCAATAACAGCATCAATTATCTCAACTTTTTTATGAAACATCAAACGAGCATGCCCCTGTGACAGTCTAAAAATGATTCAAATTATTAATATTTGAATAAAATAAATTCTCAACTTGATTAATCCGTCAAATTGAGTATTTATTATAATTAGAAATTATTGAAAAATACCGGATCAAACTGTCTAGAAGTCGAACAGTAGTTCTCGATTTATTTCTTAAATTTTTTCGTCTTTGTGCTTGATAATAATTACTCAAAATTTGATGAGATTCTGGAGTTAAAGTTGGATGATTTTTCTTAATTACAGCGAAATATGCCTAGAATTTAAGCAAAAATTCAGATAATTTCCGTTTTTAAATTTTAATATTTACCTGTAATGTTTCTACAGTCCATGATATATTTTCTGTTAATTTACACGAATTATTTTGATTATTCAAAATATAATCAATAACTAAATTATCCCATTTTTGATCGACTCGATCTCTCAATAATAAAATCAAATCGAAACGACTCAATAATGGACTAGCTAATGCAATATTCATTGATAATGGTTGTGCTGGATCAATATTACCTTTCGGATTTGTTGCAGCTAATATTGAACATTTCGTACTTAATTTACATACAATACTAGCTTTAGCTACACTAATTGTTTGTTGTTCCATTGCTTCATGGATACTAGTACGATCATGTTCTTTCATTGAATTAAATTCATCAATACAACAAATTCCACCATCGGCTAAAACTAAAGCCCCACCTTCTAATTGCCATTCACCATTTTCCTATAAAAAAAATCGAGTAATAAATATGAAAAAATTTGATGATAAATAATCTCAATTACCATAACAGCAGTAACGGTTAAGCCAGCAGCTGTTGATCCAACGCCTGTTGTTAATACAGACCGTGGTATAATTTTTGAAGCAAATCGTAATAATTGTGACTTTCCAGTACCAGGATCACCAACTAATAATAAATGAGGCTCTGATCGTATTTTCGAGCTATCATTACAATTATTATCTTCTAGTTTTATATGACTTCCACCAGCTAGAACTACAGCTATCGCTAATTTCACGACATATAAACCAAAGATCTACAATCGCTTAATATTAAAAAAGCAACATTTGAGAATCTATATAAACCTCGTTTATCGTAAAATTGTCTTCAATTAATGAGGTTTCAGTGTATTTAATTAACTATACCTGTGGACAAATCGATTTGATAATCATATCTCTGGCTGCTAACGGTTTATTTGAATAAGTCTCCCAAAAACTTTGGAACATTGTTTTAGTTTCTGGTGTGACTAAAGTGGCTGAACCGGTATTGTTGTTAACTTGAATATGATTGGCATACAAAACTAATTCGATTTCCAATTTTTTACCAATTGAAAACATATTCCATCGTCTCTTCACAATACCACTACAATTCTTAGATTAGTATTTCTTTACACGAAAAATAATAAAATTATACCAAATAGTAATATTATCGCCTGGTTTACACGAATCAACTAAATCATCCTCTAAAATAACCCACATTGAATTCGGCATACAACCCAAATCTAATTTGGTCACAGTCTCTTGTATTTTGATTTCTTGATAATCTTTACAACTATCTGGTTCCATTTCATTGTTGGATTTTAAATTTGTATTGTCACAATTTTTACATTTTTTAGGAGCAACAATCATATTCTTCCTATCAATTTCAGCTTTCACTATCGTCTCATGTTTACATTTACCACAAATATATTTTCTTTGAAATTCTAAAATTTTTGAACAAGTCATCCGTACAACAGTACCTGTAATTTTATTAAAATCAATTTTTTATCACCGAATCAATGAATTTTTAACCTGAGACTTGTAGAAATTTGTTAGCATCATCGTTTCGTGGAAATATACTTTTATGTAGTTCTGGACAACGGATTAAACTATAAATTCGACAGTGGACATGTTTTTTTATAATAAAATCTTGTTCTGAATTTGTTATATATGTATTTTGGGCTGTTACAGCTGCATTATTCCACTCTTCTAATGATTGTTCAGGATCTTTTAGTAGATTTTTGCCAAGATTCGGATCGTTTTCGAAAAGTTCTACAAAACTAAAAATCAAAAAGTAGAAAATATTATAATAGTTTTTGTATATACTTAATATTAATGGAATGATGTCGATTTTCATCAGTGTCCTTTAATAATTTTTCCAGCACATCTTTATGGTATGATAATATATACTGTTCATGCATCATTTTTTGTTATTAAACTAATTAAATTGAAAAATAAGATAATTTAAAATTTGAACTATTG
>JAZBGZ010000128.1:41090-74142 GCA_037414795.1 Stenodera caucasica | reverse complement strand
TAAATCCCATAAATCCCATCATGATTTTAAATTGTCTATGTGCTAATGGTTTATCGGAATTTCACTTATAGTATTGAAAACCATAATCAGGAGCGCACGTGCATTTACCTGTTATGGATGAACGGTATTTGGGCTAATATACGCACATTCTATAAATTTATAACGATTACTTATCTATAACGGAGATCGTTATTATCGTCGTTGTTTACATGTATAGTTTCTGTTATTTGAAAATAGAAAACTATTGAAATTATAGAGAGTTGATTGATTGATTATTTGGGTTGTTTTCAATCCAGCTCCCACACTGTAGAGTCGGTCTAAAATTATTTATACGGACAATTCTCGAGTAATTCCATCGATTAAACGTGAATAATGTCCAATAATAACAATAATACAATGACTAATTTACAGTTGTATTATATTGGAGACACCTGTTTAGAATTGATAAACGGAAATATTCGAAGGACAATTGTGAATTCCCACAGTATTAACTCAAGACTGTATTTCACCACAATAAAATTGATAAAGACGAAATCAATAATTTTTTTCTATTAGGCTCAGTTATTTTATCCAAATGATATATAAGAAAAAATGTATATATTGTGGAACAATTCGAAATGGACATTAAAAACATTATTAACGTTTCTTGTCTCGTAGCCCCCATTAATGTCCAGATAGTCTTCAATAGCGGTGACAATCAAAGACACTGGTAAAGCCGTTTACAATTTTATTGTCGGATATTTTCATTATTGCCGGCTCTAGGTTTTATGTGCCTTATTTAGTAAATGCTCGATTTTCCCGATTTTCGATCAAGAAGCGACCGGACATTGTCCATCGAACACGACAATTCATGTTAACAACAGTCGATCGTGATCTAGGCCGATGCGTTCGTTGAATCCAAATACGCGGAATGGCCTTCAAATCAACGGATCGAAATTCGATTATTGCCGTTTATAAAAATCATTATATGTATATATATGTATATAAATATTATAGTGGTTATGTTGGTAATAGCCGGCACATCCACAATCCTCTAATTGTGGCAATAAACAAACATACTTGCATATCTCTGGTATAGCGAAAACGGGCTCGTTTCGTGAAAAAAGGCCGATATTTATATGCGACACGCTGAATATAAACATGAAATACCAACAAGGACAGTGATGAAAAAATCGATCTATCTCGCTCAGACTACACACTCACAATCCCTACACCTATATAATACATGGAGAACAGTCACTGGTTCACATATAATTTGAATCTTTGTTTTTTCAATTTTTTTTTTTTTTTATACATTTATTTATATAGATATGTTGGGGGAATAATAACGCGACTGCCGCGAATAGTTTTGTGAAATTTACGCTGCTCGCCGTTCTCTCATCTCATTGTTCTCGATGAATATGCTAAAAGCGATTCCAGTTGGAATGCATTGGTACTTCTTCTTCTATATTCTATATTCACATAAATATATACAAATGGGCATGTGTGTGTGTCTGGTGTGAGCCGGGTCTAACACACTCCTTTGATATGATGAAGGAATTATATTACGAAACGGTATTTAAGCCCAACTATTCCAATTATTCTTACACCAGAATCGGGCTTCAATCACGTCAATAATTGCGCCAAAACATCAATTTCCCATATTTCAAACAAATAGTAATAACAATAATAATTTATGGTATAATTACAATAAAAGCATAAACTTGTTGGATTTTTTTGTGATGATTCGGTGGATAATCGGCGCGAATCACCGGAGAATCCGATGGATGTCGACTCAAAAGAACGGCGGTAATTAAAAAGGGGCCATTTCATCCAAACCCCCGCCCGTCCCTCCACTCTACCGACCCCCAAAAACGTATATATCCATCTATAATTAGAGCTATGTTTTGTGTAATTTGAGTATTAATTAACTGCATAACATTAAGATAAGATACGGAAAGTTTTTGTTTTAATATCTCTGAGAGTTGCTTTTTCAAATAATAAAAGAAGTACAGGGCTGGATGTTTTCGTTACCAATTTGAATTTATTCCTATTTTCTACCCGTATTATCTCGAATTTCGTAAATAACAACAGAATAGGAAAGAGAGATGAAGAACCGTTTCAGTTCGGGTATTTATGTAAATTTCTTAATGATTGTTGAAAACGAGAAAATTTCCGAGTTAATTGCCTTAAATACAATAATCAAAAACGGGAAATTCGATTTTTTTTATATTGTTTTATAATCGCCATAAATTCGGTTTTATAATAAGGACAATTTCGGGAATTATTTCTATTTGTGTATAAACCGACACCTGTTTATTTCGAGAGGATCAATGTACAGTTTGCGAACTAAATACAAAGTTTTCGTTATGATCCTATTCAGGTGGTTTTCTTTATTCGACCGAAAATACCGAAAACGGCCGGTACTTTGTCACCTTAAAGCCTGCGGATTAACACACCGGATAATTGCGCTGTGGACCTTCGGATTTCAATAGGTGTATTTCTGTGAAATTCAGTCGAAATAATAAATTTTGTACTAGAAGCTTTTCAATAATGATGTAAACACGAAAATAGACACCGAACTAAAAGTAAATATATTCAATTATTTTTTCGGAATTTTATAGCCGACAAGCTATAAACTTATAAAAACAGAGTGTCTTTCACCGAAATTCGATTGAACAAAGCCTTTACTGTCTACGATTATCTACCAATAAATCAACACTATTTATCATATGATTTCGGCTTACAGTTGTTTTGGTTAATTTCACAATTTCACAGATCTGTTCTAATGATAGACGATATTTAATTTCCATCTATTTTGATAAATTATAAACTTTAAATCTCGAATAGACGTTTATTTATTTGAAATTGCAATCAGTTCCGGATTTAAAACGCGCCAACAATTCAACAATCAAGGGGTAGTTATTGATGAATATTTCCCGATTGAAATCCAACATATGAATATAAGGGTGGCATATACGCCAAGATCTACCCCATGCGATCAACGTCAACAATCCGAAAAGGCATCCTGATTGACATTGATTACAGTTCTTCGGCTGACATGCGTCGACGCCAATTAATATTAGGCCTCAATTTCCACGATAATTTCGATAAATCGATAATAATGAGACTCGAATGGGCGGATCGGGGATAAGAATATTTCGTTAATTACTTAATTAGTTCAGTTGAAAAGATGATCAACAAAACGCTTCTGCGTCTCTCAAGTCTTGTTAATTAGAAATCAACACCGGAGGCGTAGTGGAGATTCGTTTATATATATTTCGAAAAACTCTCAATTGATCTCGAATAATAATTTTTTTTCTCTCCACTGTTTTGATTATAATACGGTCGAGATTCGTCGAAATCAAATCGATTGAAGAATCGATCATCCGGGTGTTGTAATTACAAACACTCCGACTTTATGGCCGATAAGTTGTGCGACATTCTCAATGGGCCACTTTATCGAACTTCGTCCACTATCTTTGTCTAGATCAAGCTAGATTTGGCTAACAATAAGTCTTAATACACGGATTGACTCTCTCTCTATATAATAGTTGTTTTGAAAACAATTCATGTGCTTTCGGTAATAGAAGGTGTTATCTACAATGTTGCAATGCCGAACTGGGCCCTTTTACTGAAGGATCAACCGACCGACATTGGAGGGTTTAGTTGAGTTTCGCATTGTTAGATCGTCTTATTTGGTGGATTAAAGTGAGCGGTTGGAACGGACAGAAATGTTCGGGCCCTTCTTACGAATCCGCCACTATCAAACCGCCTATTTCCAGGTGATTGAGTCCTATCAATATCGATGGAATTTGACCACAATTCCGGAATAAAGCCGACGATTATAATATTTTCGTGCTGTTCAATTTGATAGAAATCATAATTAGATGAACAGCCTGCAATAAAAATTTTGTTGGTTTTGTTTGTGAAAGTTTGATTTGTGAATGCGTCGGTGTCTATCATATGTCAGTTGTAAAATACCAATTTTTGTATCATCTGTTTAGCAGATTAATAGCTTAATGACTGTTTATATGAAAATTTCGGGCAATTATTATATCAGATTTGGGATATCTCTAGGAAATATTGTGATGGGAAAAATAATTGCTGTGTATAATAATAAAAACACCCTGTTAATTCGATGGAAGGGATCAGGTTATGACCCTAGTCCGCCGTCGACCAGTTCGAATTTCCACAGCTCTATCATTATATAAATACACCGTTGGGGCTATAGCCCTGTCACTCATTTATCTAAGACACCCTGCCGCGCTTAATCACTGCTATCATTATTGTTGCTAGATCGTTATTCGTTCGTCGGATATTACAACATTTACAACAAACACAACACGTGACAATCTTTACTAGAAGGGCGAGAAAGGCCCTAACAACGTCTAATTAGCCGTTATAAGCAAAAATCGGCACTACGATCGAATCTATTAAGTTTAGATTAGAGAGCAAGTTGTGTAATCTTAGTCGAAGTTGGCGCGATCTGGTCCAAGAACTTCATTAATCTCAGTGGATACAATTAATGACCGAATTGCCATACTTAGTTGCCAATTTAATTGGAGTCGAGTTTCACGTTCCATTCCAGGGGCTATTTTGAAACTTGGATCTCCACAACTATATTGAAAAATATCAAATATATATACCTATATAGATATATATATTTATGGTTGTTTGTCCGATTTCGGATTGAATAATCGTCTCCGGTCCAAAATAGGAGTGATTAAGTTTATGGGAAATGGGGACTGCTGAAAGTGCTACTAGCATAACAACAGATCAAATAGCAAACACGATAAGTATAATGCACTGAACAACGTAAATCCATAAAATATTTATACTACCGCCTCCCCGGAGAATCAGATTATGACGGGTTGGACGGATCGAGCGAGCGGGCACGGGATTCGGGCTGCGCCTCCACCACTAACAGAATACAGAAATCCAACAGGATCGATAGTTTTTTTTCGAGAGTCGAGCTTATATTTCTCCGATCCGATCCATCTATTTTACGGAAGTGTCAAGCTTATAGTTTGGAAATAATCAGAATTGAGAGCAGGGCGGCCCTAATTGTTATTGGAATTGTGCATATTTAATTATGCAAATTACCGCCTATTAAAATGGAAATATTTTTAAGTTGCTATAAATGAACGCAATAAGCAATAAAGTTAGAAATGGCGACATTTATATTAGTGCATTTTATATGAAAACGTCCCGGTTATATCCATTCGGCGAGATTACGTTGATGAAAATGTAGAGCCGTCGGAGCGCAACGTCTATTAATTAAATATGCAGTAAACATGAAATTCATCGTAAAGTGTCATTTGTGAAGATTATATCCAACGCTGCGTATTCGCCCATCTTAGAAGGTGTAGGAGCATATTAACTAGGCTATAGGTGTGCGCAAGAAGAGGTGAACGAGCAGCAGCAGCAGATCTTCAGTCCGCATAAAGGCGGTATCTTCGAGCCGTTTTGTCGGCAGTTTATATGCTCGGAAATACAAAACCCCCTGTACTGTTTTACATTTCAGTAAGCTCATATTTAATGGTGAAGTCTGTGAACTATATTCTACGAGATCGGGACGCATATGCTCCCCCTCCTATATACCAGATTTAGAGCAGCTTAGATTTTATGGAGCAAATGAAATTACATTTCCCCTTTAAAATATGATGAGCTCTCCCGATAATGAAACCGACTCAATCTCGGGATATCGGAGCGGATATATACACATAAATAGGATAAATACACTGTTTTGCAGTATACTGCCATACCACGTCATCATAACCGCTAAGAGTGAATCCACACTATTCCATCAGATAGTTTGAATTAATCCCGATTGGATCCCAATATATACATATAATGTAGATAAATTCACCCACAAATAGCTGCAATTCTCTATTTTAACATGAAATTAAAAGTATTTTTATTGCCTATCCGTGTTTTGTGTATAAATGCAGAAATCCCCGGAGTAAACATTGGATGATATTAAAGCATATATATTCGCACATATACAGAATACAATAACACCAACAACAACAATATGGTAGTGATGCGAGAGAAAAAAAGCAATCGCAATTTCCATCCGATCGGATCCAATATCCAATAAAAATAAAACTATGCGAAACGAAATAAATATTCCTTTTTGTAGCTGGTGACGTTCCCCGGTAGAATTATAGCGGGTGTCCAGCGGCCAGTAGATCGCCAAACAATCTACTGTTGTCAATAAACGCACACATCAACCCCATTCTAGTAATATTTCCCTCGAGTATATACGCATTGACATATTGCAATTTTCGCAAGTTCACGCTCATATTTACCAAAAATAAATAACACATTTATGGAATTGACTGTTTAGAGGACGGAACGGGAAAAATAATGACGGATTGCATTAAGAAAATTAGATATTGCTGCAAGATCCTGCTGTATATATGCATAAAGTCGGGTTAAGGAGAACGTCGGTATTGTGAAATATTTCCATGGGGTTTAGTATCGAAATATCGCCTATAAAAGTTTCTTTTCCAGCCGCTTTATGGCCAATAGTTGCGCAGTTTCGATGGAATGAATCAGAATCAGGTGTATTTATTATACGCGCTTCGATGCTTTCCACCAAACTAATAATTCAACAATAGAATTGTTTAGATTTAAATTAGAACATGTATCGAGACTCCAGTCTTGTCTGATCACAGTCTTAATTGTCCGTGTTGCACTGTTGAAAAAGTGCGACAATTCGACGATAAATAGTCGCAATGTCCATACGGCCAATGTTCTGGATCTAGACAAAAAACGATGTAAACGTATGTCGGGCTACATGTAACGTCGCGAAAAAATCACCTGGCGCTGGATGGTATGTACCTCGTAAACTGGCTGTGACACATCGAGAAGGTCGAGACCGGCTCCCACGGAAAATTTTCACCAATCACCTTATGCCAATTATAATTATAGTTGTCAATTAGTAATTGGATCTTTGCCGGGACAAAGCCCCGTTGATCAGCTACATCTATATTAGATCAATGTTTAATTGCAGTTGACCAGATACCGGACAGGTCTATAAGTCAACAATTATCAGATTCCCTTGAGCCTACGAGGCGCATTACTAGTCCTGATCGCTCCACCCCGACTAGAAGATGTCTTAGTCAGGCGCCCTTCGTGAATGTTCCAATCAGTACTAGATGGCCACAATTAAACCTTCTTTTATGGCTGATAGAATTTCGGTGTTATTGCGTTTCACATACGGACGTGTCTCAAATTTTCGCTGATCAACTAGAATAATATTTCTTCGAGTAATACAATGAACCCTTGATCAATTCACAGGACCATAAGCATAATTAGTACGGCCGTAATTAGGCGTTATATTACACATACTATTTTTACAAAAAACTTTTAATTAATCTACTTTGCTGCAATGGCAACATCAAAAATTAAAACAACAAGCGAGAGGTTAATTAAGGATCTGATTTCATTTGAATTTTAAACATCGCCAACTTCTTCAAACGCCCATTAAGAAATATGCTGCTGGCTATTCTCGTTATCTGACAGAATCTCTTCGCTAGGGTGATTTCCAGGCTCACTCCTCCATCATAATCGTTGAATAACCAACATAATACTACAAAAAACTGTAATGTTTTTGTATCATGTGAAAATTGCCACCAACTCTATTCCATTCCGACTTGTATAATAAAATAACGTCTGCAACTCTCTTACGAGCCGACATGAAATCAGACCGATATAGTGCAAGTTACGTGCCAGAACTAAACCAAACTGGAAAGTCGTCGTAAGGGGCTGAGAATTCGGGGGCTGGATAGTAAGAGCATATAAGGTATAATTTCCTAGAGACATAAAGAGAATACGCTGATGTCCGGCTCTCTCGGACCAGCATCTCCCATGGGAACCTTAAAGAAATTGCCGATGTATGACTCCCGATTTGTTACATCGTGAATGTTGGACGATCAAAAAGATACTCGGCCTGGTCTTTTATCGCTAGATTCACAACTCAAAAAATCTCAATTATAACTATGAAGTTTGTTTGTTTATTTGGGGAAAATAGGGATGAAGTTGTCGCCTCGCAAATAGGGAACAACTGTAATCTGGGTTGTTATTCTACTGTCATGTGAATATTACTCGAGAGACTGCGATGGAAATATGGAGAGAGTTATCTCTCACGTGCCGGTATAAAGCTGGGAGGATGTAAGATGTCAGGTGCTGAACATAACCTTAATGTGCTGGAAACTGTTCGGGATGAATGATGGGAGACCAAGACTCGTACCCATTAGCACCAGAAACGACTCTATCTATATTCCTCTTTAATATTCCCATTCTATACCATATTTCGATTATTCGAATAGTTTGAATCAAGTGTGAGTTGTCTTTTTAAAACAAGATGACGTCATAATGTAAATCGGGATTATGTTATTTGGAAAAGTGAATTGTTTAGTAGCGTATAAAATTTTTGCGAATGGCATCTGGCCCTCCCCCGTAATAATCCAAAGAGACAAGTACATAGAATGAATAAAGTGTTACAGTTATGGGAAGCTGCATATGACAAAAGCAACAGCCCTTAGGGAGGGTGACGTCGTTTTAATATTCAGATTGGTTACACCTTTTATATGTATAGGAAATAATTTCGTGCTGTATTTACCCTCAAGCATGACCCCCCTGTTTGTTTTTTACACTTGTCCCTTTGATAGAAGGGGCGAATTAATAGACACGTCGATGAAATTGAAATTGCATGTTTATCTTTAACTCGGCATAATCAATAATTTCGTTTCAATTATTAATAATCGAGTTTGATGGATTTGTAAAGTTTAAAGTGGATAATTTCGGTATGCTACCGCGATTGTGACAATTGACATGATATTCACATTTAGTGTTGGCGATTATGCGGCAAAAGGAAGTTGTATAGTTGCGATTCCACTATAACTGAACACGATTACACCATTTACAATAGTAATAATAATGTAGAACAGGGATCATATAATAACATAATTCCGTTCCGAAATCGAAACTAGAACGTAAGGTGCAAATGTTGTTGTTGTTGTTGTTGTTGGCAGGTGATTCGTTGTTGTGGGTGCCTGCAGGGTTGGACGACCGGCCGCTTATCATCATAACAGCGTGACCACCTTCCGCCTACGCGTCCATATTGTATGCAAATCATTGTTATATGCACGCGGAAACGCACTCAATTTGAATTATGCCTAATGTTGGAACGGTGTCTTACAAGGCGAAAGAGCCACCGACCAAGCCAACAAGCCACCATTATTATTGTAATTTTACATAAATGTAATTAGCGGGCTCGCATGAGTTAATAGACATAGTACAAAGATGGCGGCCGGAAGGACCCTGCCGGGTATGTGGGAGTATATTCTGTGTGTGTGTGTGCGTCACATTGCCACTGCGGACCATAACTTAGATTATTATCTATTTTACAGAACTTATAAGCACGGTTCACATTTCTCAAAACGATAATTCCAACAGCTGTTGAATATGTTTAAGCTTAATGTGCCAGCACTATCTTTAATTGTTGACATGCAGTTAATAATGCATTTTAATAAAACAACAAGCCCGCGAGTAATTGTTTGTTTTGACAGCGACCAGATGCAAACAGATATCGAATAAGATACAACTCACCCTGTACGATTATCGCCTATGGCTGGCCAAACACCCGCCCCATCCATCATTCGAAATGGTAAAATTGACCAAGAAAACACACAACGATCCGCAATCATTCAATCGCTCTTCCTGCAACAAACATAGAAGGGACCACTGAAATTTTAAAATCTATACAAACGAAAAGAAAACCACCACTTAAATATTCTATTTCGCGGATCTCTCCAACTTCGATGGTATTCATAAATAAATGAAACGAGTGGAGGAGCGAACAGGGATAGAATAGGAGACAGATGGGTGATGTATCATTGAACTTGGCCATTTAGACGCGTACATATGTTGGGAGCCGCTCGAGACATACGTACTTGTCGAGAATAGCGAATAAACCATAATTATTATTATTAATAGCCGATTTAATTATGGCTGGAATCTCCATGATTTACACCTCAACAAAACTGCACCTCTTAACTAGAATCGTATTGTGTAAGATTTTCAAAATTAACTAATAATCGATATCATTAATTGGTTTAATCACTGTAATTTCTGGAGAGAGAGATCGAATTTCTATAAATGCACCGATTCGAAATGTTGCATTATGTAACATTACAAATGTCTACTGACATCATAATATAGACCTTGTAACTTATTCTATCAATAAGAAATGATGAATTATTGGTAAAACCGCTTCTAACGCCTACTCATTATTTATTGTGGCACAAGCCATAAGTCATATTGGGGGGATGTTGGTGCCGCAGAAAGGTGAGAGCCCCGGCGCCCTATCCGCAACTCGAACTAATTAAAGTTGTACCGAGCATGGTGCATAACCGAGAGCGAAACGCAAAACATATAAATTACACTTAATTACAACAATTTTATAATTTGTACTTGGCAAGTCTTGATTAATTAACATCCAAGATAAACGAGTGTTATAAATAATTAGGCGCATACCGGCGAGATGGATGGAGAGAAGAAAAAAAATGGTTGAATTGAGCTAAAACTCTCTATTTATTTCGAGTATCTTGTCCAATTTGAATCGTTCAATATCTTGTCGTTGTATAAGGGTGCAAAATCCCATAGGACGACCGCACTCAACGTTCCACTGTCCAAATCAGCATCGTCCCCGGAGTACATCCCGAAAAATTCCGGGTGTTGGCTTTTACTTTGTGTCCCCTATTGCTGCAAGACGCCGACACGGAAAAAAATTGGTATAAAATCTTTATATTCTTTGACGGATGCGTTTTAAAGTGTCGTCATAAGTTTGATGGCTGTTGGTATTTCTGTTCAAATCTCTAGGGCGATATCAATAAGTCGGCCAGAAATGGATTTTTCATGCGGCAGACAAATAGCCGAAGGGCCGTGAAGAAACGATCCACCTCTAATAATATAGATAGTACGGACCTAGATCCGGGACATAGCCGGCAATGGTAAATTAGGACCGTTATCGGGGAAAATGTAAGTTATGGTAGTTGGGTAGATGATGGCCGGGCGCTGGAACGGAATGTCGATGGTTTTTATGATCAAAGAGGGTGAAGGTAATGAATCTTTGATGCCAACGTATCAATCATCAACGGTCGATATCAATTTTAACCGGCCAACGATTATATTGGCGTAATGAAACAGAATAATAAAAAGAAAGATTCCGAAGAAATGGGATTATATAGGGGGAGATTTTCGATTTTAATGCTACATCCCCAGACATTAGTCTAATTCGCAACTATAATAGAATGAGTAATTTTCGGATAGATGTCCTTCGATAATTCTAGGTCGGTAGTGATGACCGGTCGCTACTGCAAGGAGTGGGTTGAGGTCGCTTGATAAATATGAATGAACAACTGTTTGATATGATTTGATATCGTCATCGAGTTATTAATATGAGCGGCCATTCGTTGGAGTGAACGGTATCCGTGGTGCCAAAGGCCTGATAATATCGGAATCGCCGCCGGAGGTCCCTCTTCAAGGCCCATCATCATCATCATCATCATCATTATCACGGATAGAAGCCATTAACCCGCCCTTTGTCGAACATGTACAGTTGTCACCTTAGGTTTTGTCCGATCGGAATTCCACACCGCCGCAGGAGTGTATGATGGATCGGTGCGAAAAAATCGTCACATATGAAATAATAATAAATAACCTGTACAGTAAAAACGAATAACGAGCGCGTTGAATCTAAAAACACCTGTTGTTTGTGGCTGTAGTGAGTGCATGCCGCGCATCGCAATAGAGCTTGGCGGCTTGTTATGCCCAAAGTCACCTCCACAACCCTCTTACAACAAACGACTTAAATAGAACTAGATCGTACACATACAAAGAATTTGTTAACAGTCGTGTATCATGTCAATCAGACATCAAGAATTGTGTGTATTTTTATTGATGCGATTACTATTGGAGGCGATCAAGAAAGAGTGCCGCATTTATATACAAAAGAACTATCGACTGTATAGATGATGGGCAAGATTGTTGGTCAACACTATTCGTGTTGTTTTTGTTGGCGAATACCTGAGACGCCTCGCCGGCAGCTTTTTCCGCAAAACAACAACAACAACAACAACAATATCGATCGGAAAATTGTAAATTTTTCGCCCAGTTTCACTCCAATCATGTCATAAGGGCATTAATTTCGTCTGCAACACGCGCACATTAAACTAATCCTTTCGTACTAGATAATCCGCATAGAAGCCTATTGAAAATTTGAATATAACCGGCTCCCCTGAGGTGCTCTATTAATTATTTTATTGAGCGCTTAGCTCCCTGTAATATGCTAAAAGCAGGCGAGAGGTGGCATAATCCACCCCCATAAGCGCTCGAGCATCAGAGGCAATTTTGTGTGCTTTTTGTCTAGACGCGAAGTTTAACAATATGGAGATCGGATTCGGCTCCGTACTTAATCTGTTAATAGAGCATCGCGGCGAACGATATAGCGTCATTTCACGCGAGACACCCCCCCGTTAATAATTCACACGATTTCAACGTGAATTTTAATAGGTCAATCTAATGCTATCAACAACAATAAATTTAATAAAATTCTGACGGAAATTAGCATATTATAATGAGTACATGTGTATAATTGAATTTTTACTCGTTCTAATAGAACTGGGGGGCTTTATCGAGCCCATTTGCATTATATGAGTTAATTGTCGACAAGCTTACCGCATTCTAACGTTTATTATCCATAAATTTTATCATGTAAACATTTATTAAAACCTGCCAGGTGAGATTTCAATTTTTTATTTCGGACTAGAGCAACTGGTGCGATTTGGGTCAAAATATTTGGCGAAAAAAAATCCATAATCGCCGCCAGACAATTCTATATCGTTTGGTTTCCTATAAGTAACATACGAAGGGAATTCCCTAGACGTGATGGGCTGACAGCGCACTTATCATCTCACCCTGCGAGTTTTTCCCTATAATATGATGTTATAGCCCGTCAGAGCTCTCAATCATCCTTGGCAGTTTCTCTCTATCACCTCGATATTTGTACAAAAATCCATATGGATGGTAGCGATAAAATGCACGTCATCAATGATTTTTGAAGAAGGATGAAATAATCGTAATGTAGCCGGATGGATTTGTGAATGAACAAGGAGGCGTATAAGGGCGTGAAGTTGATTTTCGGGTGCGGATTGTTGCAAGATTCTACAGGTGTGGGGGATTGGTGAAATATCATATTGGGGGGAAACTTGACTACCAATATGTTATGTTTGAGGTTTTATGGGCTTTTCAGTCTTTTCATATCGATATTGAATAGGATTCGGGATTTATTCCCGCGTAGAGAAATGTGATTTTGAGGTGATCGAAGAAATTTCGGTGATATTCATACGATTGTTGTTGTTGTTGTTGTTGTTGAACAAGAGTCGCACACGACAGTTGTTGTTGTTGTTGTATGGTGTTGCTGTTATTATTTCCGAACACGGTCCTGATATAAAAACCCAGTACCTGCCATATTCCACCGTTTTCTGTTATAAACCGTACATTTATGGCATGAAAGACATGCGCGGCATATTGTTATCTTAGTTCATGGATGACAACTTTAAACAATTATAATAGATTATTGTCGTTGGTAGTCTGTCCATTCGGGACTGAATATGACTAAAAATGGATATGTCGCCAATTACATTCCGTATTTATGTTAAAACTGTCCTCCTGTGCGGCTCTTCACGTACACAACACACCAACAATAATTAAATACCAACAAGATTTCGTTGTGAATGTATACTTTGTATTTTATTTTAATAGCCAACTTGAGGCTGCCATACAGATATTCCTCTACACACGCACAAAAAACAAAAACCATCATAGATTAGCATTCTTTAGTATTATTTGTTTCTCTTGCAGGATTGACAACAACGGGACCGACTCGTCAAATTATAAGACTCATCTGTTCCTGAATTGAATATTTAATGGGAAATCTGCTTGAGGCGTGAAATTAATAACGAATTTCCATCGACAAATTGAATGATTGATCATCGTCAATAATAATAACGGACTAAATAAAATTTGATAATCGGCTTAAATCGGCGTTAACGGAACACCTACCCGGGGTCTGTCTATTTAATAGTTATAACAGGACTGGCTCCCCCTCAAACAATTTCCAATCGTGATGAAATCCTGCTGTGAATTTGCGCCACATTCCATACACTCACCGGATTTATATGTTTTATAAAGCTACAAGATTAACAGATTGCTTATTTGCGACCCCTAAATTGATTGAAAAATAAAACTCGATTATATATAAGTATATAAGTATATATTATTGCAGATGGCGGATGTTCAATTGGTATTCAATGCAGGTCCGAATTATTGTTTTTAATAAGTGGCGTCTAGGTGCCCGCAGACAAAAGTCGAATTGTTGGTAAACTGGTAAACGCCAGGTATGTTCGGATTATTAATTGTCCTATTAAAGGCCGGTCCCACACATCTACAGTAGCTGGAAATAACGGCGTGTACACATTTGAACAATGTCATCGTTCTAGAGGGCCAATTTCGTATTCTGAACGTTGTCTGTAAAACACGGGGTGTCGAAAAACGACGACTGTTATGGAAATAACCCGCGATAAATTCCAATTTGAATAATGAACGGGGGCGCGTGGGCCGGACTCATAACATTTTTCCATCCGGATATTTCGTTTATCCTTGCTGTCTATCAATGAAAGTTTTCCTAGTATGTAATGCAGGTGGCCGGTTATCGGGCGATATTCGAAACGAATGGCCCTAATCACCTAAGAGGTAATCCCCGTCTGGTCTGAGTTATGATATGACCGTTTCGCCGGATGGAGTCGTAAATGCTGATTCAATAACCCACATATATACCTCTATATGGATATAGATATAAATACGATATGTTGAGGGATGGGGATAGTTCGGATGAGAGATACAGGCCATTTGTCAAGGACCAAACAGGAATCATAAAGTTATTATATAGATTGATCCGGCGACGATCCTCGCTTTCGAATCTTGCAGACGTTATCGTTTATTTTCGGGTCGCCGGACAGATATCAATAACGATAAAGAAAACGAATTTTTACCAAACTATTATAGATTTCAACTTTATTATTATAATTTATAGTGGTGTTGTTGTTATCAATGCGGTCAATCTATTTTGAAATTGTTTTTTTTTTCGAATTAGAAATAACACAACAAATCCGGTTTGTTATCAAAATAATCCGGCAGCTTAACTATATTCGCAATATGTGCTCCGGCAATAGGAAAGGGCACTAGCGATAAACAATAGCAATATGCCGGTACGCAGTAGGAAATCCGGCCAACATCTCAACTCCTCCTCCTCTTCTGAAGAGATTAAGTGCGAGTGCCTGCGGCTGATACAGATAACAACGTACAGTAATCCGAATAACAACATTAAATACGACTCCAATTTGCCGCACTGTGGATCCGGAATTGTTGGTGTTCAACCGCAAGCCACCCATCTAAGTCTCCTCGTCCTCATTGTTGTTGTTGTTGTTGTTGTCCATCGATAGTTGCTCCTAATTTTTAAAATTTTATGGATCGATGCGAGATGATATGAAGCCCGACTATTGACCGGGAACAACAGAAACCTATAACCTTTCAACTTTCTATATAAAACGTTGCAATAAAAATCACCTTCGTGAATCAAAAACGATCTATCAATAGATATTATCGAGACGGCTATTACAAGTTTTGTTCAGCGTATTCGTTCTAGATGCGAGTCATAATAGAAAAAAGTGGTAATACATCATGCTGTAGCACGCTTCCATGAAGATGTGACCCTTGAAACATTGAGGGTGAGTTTTCGGCAACCCCATTTTTTTGATGGTTGTTGTTATTAGTTGGTTATTAAAACGACGATTCGGTTGTGTGGTCATGTTTGATTTACCGATCGGCTATTTGGTGAGTTGAAAGCTGAAAGACCTACCGACACCTTTTCTGGTGTTGTACCTGTGCCGCGAGTGTCCGTTTTATTGATGATAGGGCCGCGTGCACGCCGTCTCTTCAACCATGATTAATCGACAATGGGCCCCGTCCACCATATGAGCCACAAATATGGCTTGTCTTCGCTATCATTAATCAACTGGCAACCATCTGGAGGTTTTAATTTTTCTCGAGTTGTATTGAAATTTTTTCTAAAAATAATAATAATAAAAAAAAAATTGGAAAAACCAACAGCAAAGCGTATAGAGTTGGTGACAGTCCAGATTGAAATGTATGGCCGCCTAGGGCGCTAGGGCCCTTCGGTACAGACAACTGATATTACTTGATGTATCACGGTCACTCTGTCAAGGGACGCAATGACCCTTCTCGCACTCGCATCCACAATACGTACGAAAAAAAAAAAAAAATAGCCGATACTAACACAAAAAACTAATGTAATAGTTTTATTACGGCTAAAAAATGCCGGGATCGCGTAAAAACTCCCCTTGAACTTCCGGCGATTTCGTTTCTAGTAAAAGGGGAAAAGTTGACTCAAACATAGAGGACGTCCCGAGGGGCCGACGACGTCGGAAAATCCACACACACAAGTACAGCTAGTCAATTCGCTACTATAATAAGAATTGATAATTGTTCGAAAATAATTCGCATAACTCTGTTAGAATTTGTACTAAATGGTTTAAGCATGTTTTACATTCGATTTGCATTAATTCCCATTTCCTAATCGTCTCTTTTATGGTCGTCATAAAGTGTTTTCTTTTCAAACTATTGTTGTAATCACTGTGCGTATCGTTCGCCGCGTTAATGTAAAACAATCGCTCCCCATTGTAGGTATATATTTATGATACAACAATTAACAATTGTACGTGTATATGTTGGAATGGAGTCGAGGAAATAATGGTAGAATGAATAACGGTAGAGCCCGATTGTGGGAAGAAAGGCATTAGTTGACATAAAGCGAATTGATTAATTACAATTGAAACAATTTAATTCTAGTCGAATATTAAATTGATTCTCGCCAATAAAAATTTCACGTTATTATCGATGCCCCTCCATTGACTTGACGGCTAATGACAATTGGCTATCGTAAAAGGGTTGTACATTCCCTAACAGCATTCACAACCCTTTCGTTTGAGTCCCTTGTTGCAGCCATTATCGACCAACGTTCTCAATTAATAAAAATTATCAATGAACAAAAAATAATAACGAACTAGTGTTATTTGGCAACAGTCCAAGCTTGATTCATCGCACATCGGCAATCACCATTAACAACGGTAATGGTTGATGGTAATAACAAGAACAAGGGGGCTTGATGATAACGGCGTTGTATCGAAATAGTTTCTTCTAACAAACAAAAAACGTTATTGAGGGTCTCAACGTTCACCGTATAATATACGAGATAATGTTGGCGATGTTGTAAATATGCCCAACGTAATTTGATATCAACACATTAAAAGTAATTATAATGATAATTCAGGAATGAAGACGGTGTGCGTAATTCAATTCAATTTCAAGGCGCGAGATCGCACAACATTGGCTGATGTCTGAAAACTTGTTTTTTCTTAGCGCGTTATGAGAGACATTAAGCGACAATCTCGAAGCTATTTTATACTTAATTATGACAACACTGACTTATGGGACGATTTGAATAATCTCTTTTGACTCGTTGACAACAGAACGTTTTATCATAGGCGAGAATCTGATACATCAAAGAGCCGAAATTAATGTTGGAGACGCGGTAAAGCGAAACTTTGACATCGAGTCGTGAACGAAGATTCCCACAAAACGGAACAAAAAATTTATATATATATAACACAAGTCTTAATTATATCGTGTGTGTGTGTGTAACTTCATCCCTCGAGAAATATCGTAATTAGCGTAAATAGCGGTACCTGATGAACATAATCAAGGTGATATTACGACTGGAGCGATATTTAGTGGCGTCGAATAGCTGAGACTTTCCACATTGAATAATTGAATTGTACAAATACCGACTCTATCTTGAAAACTAATTCATCAGTTGATTAATAGATGAAGAGTCTGCTTATCAATTATGTATTTTGGGTTGGTTGGATGAATTAAAGTGGAGCACAATATTTACTGAGATAATTCGGAAAATTATCCTTTTACATTTGTGTGTGTGTGTGTGCCCCTCGACTATATAATGATTATCAAAGACGGCGACGAGGCGATGTTCATTTGCAAATGACTTCATCTCAATCCGAGCCCCAGTCAATTTCCGGCAATCTTCATATTGAACATGCCCCCAACTTTCTCGAATATACAACAACAACAACAACAACAATAATATGAGCGGCTCGATGTATAATTTCGATAGACGTCGAGGGCACGATTTTGGGCGTAGGCGAGCTTGCGGGATCTTCCGGAAAATTAAACGGCCATTGAAAGGGTCAGTCGTATGCTAATCATGGCCCTATACCGACACACAATGGGGCAATATTTTTAATTAGAAATTTTTATGTTCGAATTAAAAAGATCAACTTCGGTACATCCAACTAACATTCGTCAATATCCGGAATGTTCGCTTGATTAGTAAAAACCGATAAATCTTTCACGTTTTTTTAGAAAACGGATTATAAATGGAAAGTTTCTAGTAGCTGAGAGCTACCGTCTGGAATTGGAATGACTGCAGGACTAATTTATAAGTGTTCTGTTAGCGTATATATAACTTTAATTTATGTTTGAAATGTTGGAGAATATTGAAAATTAAGTTAAGTTATCTTAGACTTATTATTCACGTTTATGTGGGGAAAAATCGAGCCCGATAAAGTCGGTAATTGGCGTCTAGCCTGCAGCAATGTCGTGAGATGGGCCGTTGATATTTCTGCTTTGTACACAGTTTGTGCTATCGCCTGTCCAACGTCCAACGTCCAGAAACGTGTCCATCGTCGCTACCCGATCTCTCCACAATGTTTCATTTAAACAACAACAACAACAACACTAACCCTTCACCTCGCTCTATATATATATCGTCTATTCACTCTTTCCTCCGCCTAGTTGACTCCTTTATATTTCTTACGGTGAATATTAGAATCCCGAATGAGATTTATAGGCGGTGTCGTGCTATAAGCCATCGCAATCTTGGATAATGGGCCGCGCTCCTGCTGCTACAGAACTCTAACATGGCGAATGGGAATTAATTAATTGGCTCACAAAATAAAGACCATAAATTCGCGGAGCGTCACAAATTATGGCCGAGAGATAGGGAGTGTCGAGAAATAAAATAACCATATCTGAAACGGTCTTAGTCGCTCTAGCCGTATTCCCGATGACGGAGACAATTTACACAACGATGCCAACAATTCCCAGTACCGCCACAAAAATCAAAATATCGGTCGTAGAAGGCCCTGTCTCTGATTGCTAGATGAATAGAATCGATAATCGATTCGGTACTACTGGAAATTGTCCAGTGGCGGAGATCCCTGGTCTTCGAACGATGGTCGATGATTGTTGCGCGTCTTTGGCCGATGTGTGTGTGAATCATGTTGTGAGAGCTACGGCATTTGTTTCTGCTAATGGCCACTATGATGAAAAGCTGCATTATGAGCGTGCTACGTTTAAATATAGTGAATGTTCAAAGTGAATTTCGTCTGTTAAATCGTTGATATAAATTATACATAACATGGGAAATAGAGTAAAATGAATTTTCTTGGCATTTAGTCGGGATGAAATCCAGAAATCCATATGTTTTTGTATGTTTATCAAACATTCCAACATTTTAAACAAGTTACCTTGTTTGTGTTATGAATTCAATAACAGTCTATTTGTTGAGTTCATAAGATATAATCGGATTTTTGAATAAATACACACAAACTACTTATATAAAGTTATTCATTTTCTGTAATATAAACTATTACAGATCGAATGTGGAAATTATACCAATTCCAATAATATTTATCAGCTGTTGGACGTGCCGATGATAATCCAATATACAACTTCAAAACTAATCTGTATATAAACGTGAACGTTTTGCCACTTTACTAACAATTTCTAAGGCTTCCCATACAAAATTGCGCCAGTCTAGTTTCCCACGGATGAAGATCCATAAAACGCGTTCAATTACAACACGATTGTTGCCATATTATAATATCGACAATGTTTCGTGTTTCAACAATTTCCGGCTATTGTCGCCAAACTACAAAATGAAATTACAAATAAATAAATAAAATAAAGACGGTAGAATTGGCACACTTCGACCATGACATTATCACACGGAAAGTATTTTAGTTTTAAACAGATAAATGCTTATATAAAAATATATATATATAAGTTGGTGATACCGACAGCGAATAGGACTTTATAGAAATGGAAACGATGATGTCCGGAAACATGGAAGTGCTTTATGGTCGGCACCGTAAACGGACATGTCCGGTTAGGATAAATGAGGACGTATTCTCTGAGAGAATGGGAATTTATCACCATACATCTGACGCTATATTCGGCGCTTTATTAAGATTTATGGCCGAAATGTCGGTGGTGACTAGAGCCACCCCTTTCATTGTGCCAACTAGAAACATCCACTATATTGGCTCATATTCGATATGATATCGAATAAAAGTTGATTTTCGCCGTTATAAAGTCAATAAATAAAATCCACTTTTAGATATGGACAACAGTATAAGGTAGTTTATGACGGCAACTGTTTTGTTGTTGTTGTTGTTGATGCAGGAAGAGATGAGTCCAAGAGCACACGCTCTCGTTACTTTTTATTATTCGCAGAAATTCATATGGCAACATTATAAACATAACAGTTCGACTAACGTCCTTCCTCATATAAACAAACTGGGATATAATCATAAATCGGTTAACTGTATATTTTTTAACTTTTATAGCAAGATCGTCGCTATTATTGTTCGAGGGTAGTGAATTTTCGCCCTTTCTGCGATATGGCAGATGTACACTCATCAGGATTACTGGAATCAATGGAATGACCAGCTGGCCGGAATCACACACGTCCAACACACAAAAGAAATTGCTCGACATTAATTAGTTCAGTGGTAATTTTTCGAGGGGAATTCATTTAGAAATCGATAGTTCTAAACGAACCGAGATCAACTTTCTTTATATGGTTTTGACATTGGATTGTGTAGGTGTGGCCTTGATCAAGGCCATGCTCCAAATCACTTCTTCTACACAACCGAAATCGTCATTTTCTCCCTAAATTAGCGACAATTGAAATTTAATCAATAAGTTGTACTCTTGAAGTTCTAAGGAGAATCAGAAAAAGTGACCGTTTATTTGGAAATCTCGAAAATTTATGGTATTGTCACAAAATCAGAAGTTCGATTCGTAGAATTCCTGCAATTGGACTCCGAGGAGTAGCGTGCTCAAAGTCGCCTTGGAGAAATGATTTCAACTCAATTAAATTTTATAAAATACACCGAAATCCTTTTTTTTCGTAATAACTGATCCATTATATGATTTAAGTGAAAATTAGCGGGCAGTCATTCGAAAAGTAACGATCAAGAAACAAAGGATGTTCTAGCTATTGTTTCATAAAATAACAACAACAAAACAAAAAAAATTAGTAGAAACTTAGAAAAAAAACACCAGCATAAATAATGAGGTTGCTTGCTATAATTGATTACTCAATTCAGAAAGTTTTAATTTGGGCTTGTCATAAAATCCGTATTATTATTATTATTATTATTGTTGTAGTTGTTGGAAGTTCGTTGTCTTGCTGTTGAACACTTCACTTATTGTGTTTTTGTTTCTTTATTTCGATCTAAATGATACGTATTTTTGATGGGCCGAATTGTTGCGCTTACTTAAATACAATAATATCATCACTATCAGATGGGAATGATCAAAATAAATAGGAGGAGAAAAACCGAAAAATATACTATATAGGAAAGACTTCTAATCTATATAGTGGATCTAGGTGGTTATAAATAGAGATAGAGAATAAACAAAGCTTTATCACTGCACAATTATGTTTCTTGTCAGATTATAACATGTGGTGGAAAGCCAATTAGTGATGAGCCCAGTCGTATGGAACCAAATACAAGCTCAACTTATAAGAAGTGAAGCTCCTACAATAAATCGATTATCAATTATAAGTTTCTCTCTAAATTCCAACAACTCGATCAATTAATAATTCTAATGAGAATTTATATGAAACCAATTTTGAGTGGTTTCAACACAAATTTTTTTTAAAAAAAAAGCACCGATAGATTGCCTTCTGTTTTATGGATATTGGAATTTTCTAGAAAAAAAATAAATACCGATGGTTTATTGCGCAATTTATAGATAAATTAAATTGAAAAGAAAAAATAGTAATAATAAACATATATAAATCTCGTTATTAATATTGATAATTGCCTTATATCGTTATATATGATCGTCTCCTTGATTGTTCGTGCAGGATATCGAGACACGATTACCATTCATTGTTGGTGAAGGCCGAACCCATTTTCCACAAATCAAAACTCAATTTCAATAAAACTCGCACATATGAATGATGCGTTTCTCTTTATGAATACCAAATGTAAATTCAATCTCCGATAATATTCCAAACTATATGACTACATATAATAGAGATGGATTGATGGATAAACAGATAGGCTTGTCTTTGACAATATTACCAACCTCAAAATAATTATAATCATACAATTGTATATATTATGAAAATTAAATTGTTAAAGCTTTTGTCAATTTTGTTTAATAATAGTTATAATATAAAATAATACATACGAACCGGATATCCACATCGCTTTAACCGGAACTTTGTTATATTGTTTATTATAAAGGTGGCTTCATATTGATAGCATATTTAACTGATTGCGATCCATAGAACAAGGCCGTTTTGTTACGACTTTATAAAATTATAATGGCTGGGTGCCGCTTTATTATTCCATTATTTGTGATATGATAATTTGTTTAATAATAGTTTTTCATTATTATCATTATTGTCATTATACTCATTTTTATTATAATTATTAACATTAAAACGTGATTGTTTCGAATCAGTGATTGGGACAAGATTGACACTATTTGTTTGTAAATGAGCGATATTTTAATTTCATAAGTCACAGTTGCCTGCACTTGAATAAAGTCGGCGGTTTTTGCATAATCAACCTGATTTTTTCCATTAAAACTCAATTTTTGATTTATCGTACGGCTTCAATTTTATCATTTATTGAGATTTGAGATTTCGGTACAATAAGGCGACTTCCTGCAATGTTGCAGTGATTCTTGCTGGGATTCGATTTTGGTGGGTGTGAAAAAGTTTTGAACCGTTAATTATTATTTTGCAGGCGAAATTCAGTTCTCACCTAGAAAATTGCACTGAAATATTGTTGAAAATTGGATAAAGCTTAAATGGGACACTTTTGTCCAAAAATATGAGAATTTCATTGCAAAATGTAAATTTAAAGTTGAAAAGCTGCTGAAATCTCAGAAGTTATCCAATTATTTGCTGAAACTTCGCTTCAAAATAATATAAAGCTAGAAAATATGAATCTCATTTGAAAATAACTGAAAATTAGTGGAATTATTGCTTATTGATTTGCAGTATTGAGGCGTCCAACTAAGCAATTAATTATAATAAAGATTTTTTAGTTGATCACTCAATTACAAATACGAATCAATTAACTTGAGTAATTAATTTGAGAAATGTGAAACTTTAATTGAGAATTTGCTCAAATTTCTAAATTTGTTCGATTATGTTCGAGAAATCGTTAAAATCTCCTACAAAACTAGTTAAAGTCACTTGAAAGGGAACTCATCTGAAAATTACTGAAAATATGAAAATTTGTGGAGCAAAATTGTTTACTGATTTCTCTTATCGAAGATTTCGATTGTCGTTTCTGCAGATGGCCCCGATTTTCTTTTCGAGTAGCGGTCTGGCCTGAAAATTGCGAATTTTCCAGTTGATATCTCGCAGGATTGGGAAAAACCGACTTATCGTTCTAGCAACGGAAATGTATTTGATCTAAATTAAGTTTTTCTAGTTAATCACTCGTATGAATCTATTTAGTTGGGTGATCAATTTGGAAAATGTGCAACTTCGGTTGAAAATTTGCTCAAATTCAAAAATTTTACCAGTTATTTAACGAAAAATCGCGCATATTCCCTGCAAAACAATTCAAAGTCACTTGAAAATTACTGGAAATTATGAGAATTGGTTGATTTTCGGTATTGAGGCGTTTTTGGAGATGGTCTCGATTTTTCGAATAGCGAAATAGCCGAATCTTCCGGTTGATATCCGGCAGGATTGGAAAAAACCGACTTAGCGTCCTAGCGTTTCGCCAATGAAAATCCAACTACGGCGTATTTAATTATAATTAAGGTTTTTTAGTTAATCACTCAATTACAAATACGAATCTATTCAGTTGGTTAATTAATTGAGAATACAAATGAACTGTTCGTTTATTTAATCAATTGATTAATGTATTTGATTTATAAATTGCCAAAAAATTTAAAAATCGACCAATTCAATTGAATCAAGTCCGTAGAAAAATAATTGTAGATTTTCCAATAAAAGATAACAATGTTACATATGTACCAACATTTATGTAAGATAACGTTTTGTATACAGTATTAAGATTTAATCACAATCCAGTCTATAGAATTAACAACTATACTGAATCTATATACATATAAACACCAATATAATGTGTATAGTCAGTTATCCTGTTCTAATTAAATCGAACAGGAATAGAATGATGAAAGTTAGAACATTATATGGGGTAGAGGGGCAATGTGTATGTGTGCAAAATAGTGGATTTGAGCCATAGAATGTATCCTGTTGGCCGGTTCGTTATTGTTGCTCTTGTCCATGTATGTGTCTCTTTGGAACATGATCAGGAATCGTTTTAGATAGCGTGTAAAAGGGGTTATAGCCTATACACATACATACACATACAAAATATATACATATACATATATATATAAGGTTGGGGGGTAGGTGCAAAATCTAATCAAAACCCGAACGTTGCTATGATGTTTTGACTGAGTGGACTGTTTGCTCAATGCACAAACTCTCTGATTAAACCCTTTGTACATTTACTATATATACTATAGAGAGACAGATAGAGTTAGACTTTGTTAGATCCATATACTATAACCCGTTAACAAACATTATTCTAACTGGAAATTGTTGATGACAAACAACAATAATTTATCGAAACTGATCAATTATCGAACAGAAGCTACCCAATATTTGAACTATAAACATTATTTTTTCGATTTGACGAAATTAAATTGAATTTTTTTATAGACAAACGTACAGCCGATATGGAGCGATAGAGATATAGAGTAGAAGCCGTAAAGGCTTTTATAGTGTACCGTTAACGTTTTCCTAATAAATATTGAGTTATAGCTAGACAGTCGGCCTTTTTGTCAATTTTATTCGATACCGAAGACGACTTTCGATCACAAATAAATTATTTCGTCTATTTCAAATATCTCAACTATTACTTATGTTTCTTTTATTTTTGGAATCGTTGGTGATTAATCAACGGATCTAATTAAAATTGGAAATTGTTGATAAATATGCTTAACGCGATTTCTCAATTCCAGCCATAACGATTTTCTTCTAATTAATGTGCAGTTTTAATTATAATTCAATTATGTGGAATTTTAGAATTTTTGTTGTCGAATCCTCCTATTCGACCCGAAGAAATATGTTTGTGCTGTGTTAATATATTCATACAAAACTGAAGATTTCGTAGGTGGTTGTGTTGTTGTTGTTGTTGTTGTTATTCGTGGGCATTGTCTTTCTGTTTTGTTGTCGTTGTTTTCTCATTGTCACTTTAGACCGGATCGTAGCTCTTCTGTTCCCCGTTTGAGGAGTGTGTTTCGTATTTTTAACACCACAACTAAACGTAAACAATACGAGAACTCTAGCAAAGAGTCGAATTGTACAACAACAAGAAAAAAAAACCGTTTCAAATCTCAATTCCAAAAACGACGAATTCAATCCTAAAAATAAACTGTTGTTTTTTTTTTGGGTGATTCTCGGGGATTTTTTGCGTCTCCGAACGATAATTTCTGACAAATGCCGTGAAATTATTCGAAACGTCTCGTGCTGTCGTGGAAAACTCGAGGGGAGAAGATGAAAAAATCAACTTATGTGTGTATGTAAATAGAGATGAAAACTATATAGAGAGAAGAGAATCAACAACGAAAAGACAATTCCCACAAAATTTAAATTGAATGCTGCATATTATATAGAATATTCAGGGCCGGCATTCTAAGGTGTCGTTAAAGATATATGCGGTACTCTAAAATTCCTACATCGCCACTTATCTCGGCAGCCATTAACGAAAACGAGAGTTAAACTTGAAATATAATGACGGGTGTTGTTTGTTTTTTTTTCTGTTTTGTTGTTATTGTAGTAGTGTGGCTTTAAACCAAAAAAACGACACCACCCAGTCGACTAATAATTTTCAAAATTTTTCTTATTCTATTTTGACGCGAGTTTATCGTGACGTGTTTTTTTTGGCCATTTGTCCGCTTTATTTGCGCATTTCATCCAATCAATTAGTTACCAAATTGAAATCTCTCTTGCTCTTTCGAACTAGATCGAGCAAGGGTCCGTTCCATTATTCTTTAAATTTTAATTGGTCTGGAAAGGGTTGCTGCTGTACAGGAATGGATCGTTTCTACGAAAATTCCAAAACGATCCCCCTTTCAATTCAATGTTCGTCTCGCTCCAATCCGCTATTATAACTGGCCGGTTTTCAGTCTAGTTTTAATTACAAATGATGGCTTGTTTATGGATTTTCGAAATGTAACAAAACGAAAAATAAAGAGGATGGCGTGTTTAAATGGGGCGGAATTCTATAGATTATAGGATTGTGATTGTGTAAGGGACAAATGAATTTTTTTGGGGAATTTTTATTGGAAATATTGTTGTATTCTCGAAATATCGAAAATTGAGGGCTATCATTATTAATTCATGTCGCAATTGTCGATAAATGTAAAATGCATGAAACTTGATGGTTTTTGATTTTTGAATACCAAATCGCCGGTGAATCCTGTCGAAAATTCAGAATTTTAGATTTTTTTATAATTCGTTCTATTTTCATACATTTTATATCAGAAAGTATCTGTTTGGAAAGATCGAAATGAGAATAAATTGATTTGCAATGTAGAAAGTTTTTTGCTAATGTATCGGGACTGTTCATTATATCTACAACCATGTATATGAATACATAACTAGAATTAAATGCAATAATTTACATGAAAGCGGTGACAAGCTTCTGGTCTGTCATAGTTGGCCATAAATAAATATGAAACATAATGGTCAAACAAACCATAAACAAAGCATTCAATTACGTCCCGATTAAAATACAGCAACCAGCTAATAAGGTCAAATAATGAAGGATAATAAGATAATAAATCGTAACAGCCGTCATCAAACCATCTATATCTATCTTTATCCGATCAATTGCATTATTGCATGATTAATTCCAGAAAATCTATATTGTCATTCATAATCTGTATACGATAATATGAAAGGAATTGATTCCGACAAAATTATTTGTTCGTTCCGATTTAATTGTTTAATAAAAACACTAAACAGCAGCCGTAGAACAGGGTGGCCCCCCGTTGGGAACGCGCCCCCTGGGGCCGGCCCGTACAAATATTAACATACATGTCGACACTATTGAAATCATAACGATAATGATGATGATATTATCATCGAATTGTGTAGGATTATATTTCTATCGCTGTCATAATTTCAATATTTACGACAAATATCATACGATCGTCTCAACTTACATATTTTAAATGTGGAATTTATGAATAAATAAGATTGTAAAAGGGGAAGCGCCGCCTTCGATGACAATGTCCTTGATGGACGAGAGACGGCAATAAATATATCCAGTATATAATTTTTATTATATGACCGGACAGACGAATCTCTCAAAACAATAAATATCAAATTTTTCTAATTCTTCTTTTACTCGAACTATTTTTATTTTCGAAAACGCGATTCCCGCCAATATTGTGCCTAACGAAAAAAATTGAATATCATTAGGGACTATTCGGATGAAAAACGATTAATTTTATGAATAAACAATTTAATTTAATATGATTGAAATTTGAATACTGCCAACATTATTTGAATATTGTTGATTAATTTTTTTTTTAATTTCGTATGATTGCGAATGTTTCGGTTATAGTTGAGCGTTTTGATGATGGATTCGGGGGATGTGGAGATTTTCGATTTGCACCCTTTCATGTGTCGACTGTTGCATGCGTGTAACGACTCAATTTCTCACGTCTACCAACATTGTCGTTATTAAGACACTATGGTGTATAACTGCGGTAGCCCGCAGCAATATAACTTATAACGCCCCATCTACCATCCCTCAACCCTATCCCTAGTGTTATTATTATTACAAGGTAGCTGTTATTTAGTACGGCGCAATAACGTTGAACACAAACACACAAAATATACATATAAACACACACCGACACCAGTCATTTTACCAGAAGCCCAATATTTATACGAAGAGCACACGCTCTTACATAAACAACAGTCTCATTAACCGCCATCCAAGAGGATTTACAACGAATACCACCCTAGTCGAGGATCAACAACAATAACAACAACAAACTGGAAATTTCGTCAATATAATCATATTTATTATTGGATGATAATAAGCCACCCTTAGAAAACGGTTTTCCATAACTCGATTGCGGCATTTCACAAAAGCCTTCTCGACAAGCCAGAACTGGGGAAATTCGGCGAATTACATGATAAATTAACTAATCTCTCTCTCACTCCCTTTCGGCTTTCAATTTTAAACAATGCAGCTTAATGAAATCAAGTTCGGAACGGGTTGAATTGTAATAAATTTATACTGTACGTGTACCGGGTGCAGAATCGGTAAATGTTATATAGAACAAGGCGAAATAAACGAGTAACGTATATATATATATATATATATATATATATATATATGTATGTATAGGAGTATTTATATGTATTAAAATGGTGTGTATGTATGAAGACGGAAAGAGGGTATGTGGGATATAGCGCGAAATGCTATACAAACAACAAACGGGAATTAATAAAATGTTGGTAAGGATGAACGAGGAATAGCCGCGGAAACTATTCAATAAGGGGTGAAAAGCGGGATCGATTCCACAAACAAGCGGAGAAGGGCGCTTAGACGAATAACATACGTGGAGCCCTTATACGTTTACCGTTAGCGGTGGCGGTGGCGGCGATCTATCGTCTTTTTATCGGAAAACCGCCAAAAGTCATGATACAGCCATCTGTGTTCAAATTGACCAAACAGTCGAGGTGAGTTTTTCGAATGTTTTTGCACAGTTTCCGTCAATTGTATCAAATATGATGGCAATTTCGCATAGAATTGTAAATGAACCGATTGCAGGCAAGATTCAATATTGGAAACGGTGTCGAATGACGGCCGCCCCAGACGATCGTCCATCAACAACGTCCTTTCACAAGCCCAGGTATACGGCGATGGTCAGGTGTGCATGGCTGTCACCGATCCGGACAAGAATCCCACTGTGGTTATTTATCAACCAATTTAAATCGGAAACAAGCCTCAATATACGTGCCGATTTTTCAAATGTTTAACCAAAAAATTGTCGCGGCGCCAGTCTTCGTGTGCGGCCCCCCCAAAATAACCAAAAACACCAATTACAATTTCGGGAGTTTGTTCAATACAATTTTTTTTTGTCTCCCCGTACTACAATCTCCAAGTTAATTAGCACTCAAGATATCGGATTAATGGTATTGTCAAAGGGCCAAAGTTTGTTACTAGTTCGGGCCTCTGTGAAAGTGCTGGTTTAAGGTGGCCTGACCACCACAAACCGGAACCGGGCCCAAGACAATTAGCCCGCTAGACGAGAAATAAACAATAATCACCGGGAAATTTCGTCATAATTGTCGGATGAAAATCGCTGTTTTGGGCCGGAAAATGCCGGTAATTAAACTATGCCGGGAAGACCGAGTACGTGCTAGAACAGCCGGCCAAAGCTTATAGATTCGAGCGATAATTAGATTCTACCACACCCTTGTCTTGAGTTATAAGGTAATAAGACGCCAGGACATGCCTAATTTATAGTTAACCCGTTCATCGGTACATTATAGAGGCCATGTTTTGGGACTTATATAGATAAAAACCGATTTTATTGAAAAACGACGGACAGAGAATGGCCGCATAATTAAATTGGACTGGGAAACACACAAAAAACAAAAACAGACGGGGAGGAAATAACGTTGGTTAATTTTTCACCAATCTCTGTCGAAGAACTGTGGGAATGAAATGTTGATTTATGGCCAAAATTTTACGTATCTCATTAAAACAACGATATGCCATCCTCGATCAACGTCATATCAACGACGATAAATAAAAATATTTTGAATGCTTACCCGAACGTTTTTACCAAAGTAGAGACCGATGGATTACATTACCATAAAAACAATACTGTCGCATGATTTAAAGTCCTCGTCCACCAACCATTTCCAACAAATAACTCATCCATCCAAGGACCATCTGTATAAAAAACAGTTACAATGAATAAATAATAAATCTGGTGAATTATTTAATGCCGTATTAATTCGCCTCGAAATATAATATTCGTGTTCATTTCATCGATAATTAAGTGTGGCTATGTGTGTGTAATCATGTAGCTCTGTTGGAATGAATGAGTCTTGACTGGAGAATGTGCAATGTAATGCCGGCTGCCACTGTTGTTGTTGTTGTTGTTGTTGTTGTTGTTATTGGAGTTCAATTCATAACGAAAACTTGTCGACAAATTCACAGACGAAACGATGAGAGGGCTGTTTTTTAATAATCCATGTCACGCCCATCAAACAGATCGATTTCATCCCGGCTACCGTTCAGATCCCCCATTATATCGACGATATACCCGAAAATTACCAAAAATTCTCTCAACACCTAAATCGTAATCATTTCTATTTGATTCGAAATCAACTGTTGTATTTATTTCGAAACAATTCCACAGAGAACTGAAGCAACGAATATACAGAGGGGTGAAAGTTATGAGAAGGGCATAAGTGCTGAAATTAGAATATCTAAAGCGAGTTCGCTTTGTTCCCTTAGAGCATTAAATGTAACCTTATTTATTAAACGAGCTAACTAAGCCGAAATTAGCATTAAATTTCCATTAATCAGCATGACATGAAGTTATCAGTAAATAAGCGAAGCCTCCCCCAAGCCGGGAGGCGGCCGTAGTACTCGCCCCCATTGCCACCAAGAACATGATTTATTGGGCATAAAAACGGCCATTATGCACCGACAAATTCGCCACCAACTTTATAATACGGAAATAGATCCGTCATTTGAGCCGATATTGATGGAAAATTGAAATATATTCGACAAATTAGCAAGTTGTTTAGTAGCCAATTCGAATTTAGTCGAGTTATTTAACAGTTGGTACATGTCAGAAGTGTCTTAGCGTAACGCTTAATCGACATGCGTTAATGTCAGAGACGAGTCAGGTGTAATATATGGTGGGGCTTGTTGACAGGTACAGGTATCGGAAACCAGACAAGATTTACAGCTGCCACAATTGTTTCTTTTTATCGAAAAAACTATTCTGAACACTCTGATTCTAGTATTTCGTCATTTTTATCGGTAATCTACCCTAGTCGATCAATTACCGGATTTAACTCATACCCCGGATCGGGATTAGGCAGTATTTATCGCAACAATCTCATATATAATTCGGTATTACATTTTTGATAAGTTGTTGATTATAAATAGTCATCTGATAAGGTCGTTTTGTTTACACCCGGCATTATAGCTTATTATATTCAACATAGCTTATCTCAATCTATACAACCGACATCCGTTAAATTGTTGAGTAATAATGAGAGGGTTGATTTCGTATTTATTAAAGTGACGATACGGTGTTGTTGTTGTTTTTTTTCCATCTCGTTTGGGCGAGTCCAAGAGAAATCTAGTTAAAATTTCAAAGACCTGCCTTATAACGAATTAATTGAATGTCCATCCAAGAGGCACTCTTAATGGATACCGTTTCCGTTTTATATGTTTTTCAAGCACACAATCTTGATGCTGGCACGTAAATAAACATTCATTCACAAAATTACAGGTTTGGTTCATTACAATCTGGTCCTAATACGAATTTAACATGATATCTTCGATAGTGATTGATTCGGAATTTTTTCCCCCAAAACAATATTCTACGATTGACTCATCAGCTCAATTTGCATGAATTTCCGGTAATAGTTCGGTACATCAGGTGGGTGAGTGATTGAGGTATTGGGACACGGTATGGGCATGTCCGCATAAACTGTCAACCCTAGATCTGGAATATAGCCGGATTCGCTATCTCTTGATGGCCGATCATCCCTTACAATACTACACAGTCGGTTACTGAAATTGTCTATGCAAATCAATGAATTAATTAGAGAATTTTACCGATTGTTGGCAATATATCGAATTGTTTGCCACTTTCATTGTTATAATCTTGGAAAATTTGCAGGCCGATGATCAACATCGGCCTTGTCCCTAGTGTAGTCGTTTAATCACTGTACATGCCCCCCGGGTCGTTATTACGTGTTTTCCCGTTGTGCTTTCGCCGTAAATCAGATGCAAGCCGTCCCGGATCCGTATCCGTATCGGAAGTTCCTCGGATTGACAATTTCTATTAGCCAGTATAGGACAAATTAGTGGATTATTAGTCCGGGTGATCAATGATACGGTGTTAATTCTGATCTGAGAGGGTATGTTCAGTGGGTTGTTGGTTGTTTGTATGTGTATATAGTAGCAAAATACAATATAGTATAGATTTACAAATGGGGGTTTGTTCTCTCCCTTTCCGCTTATCCCGTCGAACGTCCAACGACACGTTGCCTCGATCCAATTTGGAGCTCCAATAAAACTGCCAACGTAAAGCCTCGTCGATGTTGTTAAGTGACATGAATTATCCACCCCCAGCCCCCCTACAGATCTGGAGCTGTCCGATCGCTAGCTACGCGACATGAAAAATTTAAGACGAACAATAAACATTCGCCGTCCCTTCACCATTCACGATAAACGACCAACTATCGCCGAATATTCCATTTTTT
>JAZBGZ010000128.1:0-33751 GCA_037414795.1 Stenodera caucasica | reverse complement strand
AACGTCGCTCTAGGGTCGGATAATAAACATTTACTCTCTTCAAATACGACCACTCAGACGCCCTATAAAATAATACGGGAACGAAATGCTGCTATTACTATCGCCGATAACATCATACATACTAATACGCCTTTTAACGTAGATAGGGTGAGAGTGTAGAAAAGACAATCAAATATAAAAGCGGAGATGCGGGAGAAGAAAGTACAATTTTCCCCATTTATGTTAGTTGAAAATTCTATTGAGAAAATATATACTTTTGAATTTCCATTTAAATGATGGTCAATCTGGCCGTATTAGAACTGTTCGGATGGCTCCCTCTGGCGTTCATGATAGACAACCGCAAAACGGGGTGTATTCCAGTGATTCACATCCGGCAAATGTATCAGATGCGGTGCATTATTGATGAACAGGTACTTGAGGTCCATTGCATTTGTCCCTCCATGTGTCCGATGATGTAAGGGGGTGGATCGATCACACCGTTCAACATCAAGCGAAATAGATGGACGTTATTTTATAATTTCTACCCTCGAATCCGAGTAAAATGGCAGTCTTTGTTGGATTCCACTTTATTTCTTTCGTAGATATATCGCGATCAATTCCAGTATTATTCAATACATCAGAAGGGTCCTCTCGAGGACTGGCCGTTTTAAAAAGGGCATAGCACTCCGTAAATAGATATTCTGTCCAGTAATGCTGACCCTTCTAACAATATAGTGTAGAAATAGATAGTGCAAGAGAGAAAGTTCGATTCTGTTCGAGCCCGAACTTCTCGGCCATTCAGCAAATATTACTTCCTTTGATATGTGAGATAGCTTTCCCGGATTCCTATTCGAATTCCTCTTACATATTAAAATATGTGCGATGGGAAAGATTGCGGCACCATCTCCGCCACCCTCGACTGCCAGATTTGACAAATAAACGCCATCAAATCCGATTACGTTTACGTTTCCACGAAGACGACGACACAACCATCTCTCTGTCTTGCATCCATCCAACTTTTCATTATTGTAATTTCTTTCGTCATTTCTAAATAGGAGGGATGAAGAATCGGATAATAGACAAAGTGGTAGAAATTGGATTCTATACGATAATCGAAAATTGAGTTAAACAAGAGGAAGACGGGAAAAATAAAGATCGGCCATGCGGACGGAGGTACGTTTTTTGTAAATAGGCAGTTAAAAGATTTTAATAGTCGTCGATTTTAGGGTGGTGACAGGATTTTTATGCGTTTGAAACTTTACTGTCATAAATCGTACGGATTCGTTTTGTTCTTGTCGAATATGGAACAGGACTCGATTTTGAAGTTGATGTTTACATTTTTTTGTCAGCTCGAAAATATTTTATTGTTGTGTTGTTGTAAAAAGTTTTAGAAATTTACAGTGCTGCCAAAATTGCCATAAAATCAGATTTTATCACTCCCTCTTTGATTTTTTATGAACAGTCGACGACAATGCCTATGATAATAATGACGAATTTCATGAAATCTTCCCGTTATTGTATGGCAGGTATTGTATTCGGCCTCTTCCGGATGTTTATATTGCGCCATAATTTTTTGTGTTGATCTCATTGGAAATCTTGTATAATTCGATCATATCCGGATCCTCATTTATAGCCGTCTCCATTAAAATGATTTATATTCAACTTTTACGTTCTTATAAGTGGTAGTACATGTTCGGAACTGCTATATCGAACATCATATGGTAAATGTACACATACAATAGGCTACACTATAGGGGAAGCAAATATTATATTGAATAGGCAAGGGAATAGAATTGTCGCTATACAATTCAATTGTTCCTTGTTAACCCTACACAATTCGCCCAAATTCACCATTGACTTGATAACAAAACAAAATCATCTATATTATTCATATGGCCGAGCATTTTTCCAACTATATAGCATTCAATTCACTCAATTCATGCATATTTGATATATTTACGTGACAAATTAAAGGCCTCCCTTGTGGACCGAATTGGAAACGATATTGTTTAATTTCGAAAATCCCCATTTGGTGGAAATCGATAATTTTCAAATAGTCGAAACTGGCGATGAAAGGCGCTAATCGATTATATTTGCCGTCAAAACGACGAACACGTGTACACTCGAAACAACCCCCTATCAACGCAAATATCGATATTTCCTCGATAAATTGATAGAGACGACGACAAGGGGCGGCTGATCATCGTAATGAATTTAAATATTTTCGTTTTATTCAACTTGAACTAGTTGAGTAGTTCATCCCGATTGCCCCACGATTTTTTATTCCCAATAGAATTACCGAACATATTTCATTAACAATATAAGAGCTGGGGTAGAGCGAGTGGTTATAGGCGTCAAATAATCGTCACACCTAACAACAAAAAAAGAATCCAAATTGAATCGGCGATTGTTCTATTATGTTGTTAGAGGGCGCGACCCCAAGCACCAGAGAACCTCCTCAATTCACGATCAAGTACGTATGAACACTTATCATTACATAACGGGGGTGGTGGATGATTGCATTATGTTTACACCGATAGAGTCATAATTGGAACTTGAGTTACAATAATCCGATTTTATGGACTTATTATGCAATATTGTAATATCAACAGGCGTTTGTTTTTTAATTTCGCTATAATTGATGATGGATTTTGTCGGATACGATGGCAGAACCGTTTCAGCCCCTATTTCGGGCGATCTAGTCATAACCGATAAACGGACTTCCGGCGAAAGTCAGGAAGTCCTCTCCGGCTGATTAGGCACTCTTCATTATGACGATCATTCGACTTTGAATTGCCGTCGATCACGCCAAGTCGTTTATTATGAATTTGTTGGGCGTATTGTTCGAAAAATAATTCACAGTACTCACTACATGCAACGGGAATAATAAATACATACAGCGTATAAATATTTTATGGGGTTATAAGACTATGGGAAAACAATTTTGTAAATGTGACAGTCACAAAAAAAAAAACAACAATAATAATAATAATAATAAAAATAAATAGATAGATAAAATATTATATGTACATATGATAAATCGAGTCTGTATGCTCGAGAATGTTAATAATAGAATAATTCATGGTTCATTTGAATATTAACGGTAAGCAATAGCCGTAAAAACGACATAAAAATGTCATTGGAATTGATTTTTATTGAAATCGTAGCTAATTCGAAGATATTTGTATTGCTGCTGTGTTCATTGAGATTTGTGATGCAAACGGCCTCAAATTGAACGGTCAATCTCAATTACGACTACCATTGTGACAATTAACACTATTCCACAACAAATACTTTAGTGAAATTGGAAAAAAAATTCTAAATCTAGCGCATTATCAATTATTGTGGACTTTAAGATCGTGCCGTGTGGGCGTTGGAATTCCTCCAATGAACTCCTCACAATATTCTTAGTTTTTCTTTGTTGCGGAAGGAAGCTGTCAATCAATTCTCGTAGATGTGCAATTTACCGACGATATCGTGCTAAAGTTTCGTTGTACAACGTATATATGTGATCTTCAATTCTCGATTACTCACGCTTGGATAATCTGACGTTGTAATTGGGTGCCCTTTCGTTTACCGATTTTTTTCTAAAAATTCCGCCCCAACAACAGGAAGACCATAATTTGTGCAACACCGTGTAATATTTATTTCACATTTGAAATGTTAATACCAGAGATGGATCGACGGACCGTCAAGCACGGACCTGTATTTAACTCGGCAATCTTGCACGATACAGGAGAATCATCAATTTTCCTATGGAAATATTTGTAATTGTTGAGAATTGTGCGTCATTGTTTCGGGAAATTCGGGTACGTTCCGCTGTTGTGCTTCTAATCTTAGTCTTTAGTAAAAGTTTTATTCGTTGCAATCCTCCCCTTATCGGCCTTTAATAAAATACTAACGGTCCCAGTTTAGCATAAAGCAGATCACAATTTCTCGCAAAGATACAGGTTTCGGTGTACGGTGTTCTTAGTTATCGCGCTATAAAAGTGATGAAGCACTAGGTGAAACATGGCCTAGTTTGTTATTCTCAACATTTTGTAAAATGTATAGTATTGTTACCCATATAGCCGCCATCGTTTTTTTTTTCTTTCAGGCGACAACAGTGCTTATCTGTAAATTCTCCATTTCGTCTTCGTAGCGCGTGGATCGCTATATAGCTACGTAACACCCTAAGAAAAGTGCGAATTTATTCATAGACTCGCATAATGAGAAACTGTAAAAATGGACATTTTCAACACTGTGTGACGGTTTTATGTTTTGATAAGGGGAATAACATGCCATTTTTCCAGCCGCGCAATAACGACTCTCTGCCTGTTTTCAACTTATACTGAAAAACGGTTATTCAGATCTCTCTTGTTCGAATAAATACACGGGATAACGCATCCCCGAAAACGATAACGTTCTTTTTACGTTTTCTAAATGGCCGAATATCAAACAGATACTCGCCTTATTCCAATCATAATTGTCGTCTAGATATAGAATGAATAGTTGCCGAAGAATCTAAGGATTCCGGTGATTTTATTGTGATAGGTTCGAGAAATTTGCTACCGGATATAATCAAACAGTATTCTGAGGGAGGGGGTGATAACGGTGTTTGTCGCTTAAAATTCATGCAGAGCTACTTATTTGCATATTCTTGTTATTAGCTATAACCCAAAATGTAGTAACTACAAATTAGCATATTAGACGATGAACCGAAACAGGCAAGCAATAGGGGTGGAACGGAGACGGCAGGTATCGCCACCACCACCACCACTGAAACATCCCGCGGATTGTGCACGTCGTGTTGTAGAAATTCGCACCAATCAGCGATCTTCTGCATCAGAAATATTCACATCACGTACATTCTGCTGCGATATTACATTCGGCAAAGAAAAATTAACATCACTCGTTTTATGACTGTTTAAAATTCAAATGGGGCGACCTGTCGATACCGCCTCCAGTAGGTGGCGGAGCAATATCGAAAGACGAGCGTATCGGCGATATTGCTCCTTTACGTAATCAACAATCACGAAAAAACAACACGAAAAAATAAAGTGGCGCTTTAATTCCATCGCCTACATATGCAAATCACGTGTGCCAGCTCAGACTCGAGATCAGTTATTTTATGGCGAAAAGGGATAGGGAAATCGATGGGCCGGAATCGAGAATGACGGGATATCGGGCGGTACCTGCGCCTCACCCAGCAATAACATAAAAACAGAAGCAATTCATTTCTATAGCACGCACTCGGGATCTTATTACTATTCAATGATGCAGCATCCACCAACGAACCGCCGCCGTTATGGCCTTCAACGCGCTAAGGGATCAAAACAAAATATACAATAATACAACTAAACTAAACTAGTTCCAGTCTCTAAACTAAAATGAAAATGTAATAATAATAGAAATTTCGATCCGCCTCATCCGTATATCGAGCGATATGTTTTGCTACATATTTCACGTTAATGGAGACGAGATTCTTCCGCTTTTGTGTACCCGCCCTTATGACGTTCCGTTTTCTAGCCGGATATTTATGATGATGCAGTAATGTTTTAGTCATTAACGTCATCAGATCGATGCTATTCTGATGAAGATGTCGTCGAAATGATGATGATGATGTTATCGCAGCGGGCTTGGCAAGTTGGCGTGTCGTTTAAATTTTAAAAGCCGCTCCAAACACGTGTTATTATGACGGGTGATGATTGAAAGTCGGTACAACCCTACCGTTTATCGCCGCTTAATGAATGTTTAAATTATGAGCTACGCTTAATTAAAATCAACCATTAATAGTGGAGCAGCTGCAATTCGGCAATTATTATATTTTTAAATTGCCCCGATATGAATCTATTCGTTTAATTTTTGTTTGTATATGGAGGCGGATTTTTCCCGGTTCATATGTCATTCGGGCGTTCTTAGCAATATAGCAGTGGTGGTGGCGTTAGCGAGTCCAGATTATTGATGTTGGGGCATTCATTACCAGCCAGCGCCACGTTTGGTTTCTTAAATGGGAAACTTTTCCCTCGGCACGTATATTTATAAGTCTCCTCCCTAGGTTCACGGAAAAGCGAAAAGAAAGAAATAAGGTGATGTCAAGACTTATGGGATGTTCGATAAGATTCATTTTGGGGGCCCCGTTCAGCGCCCGCCAACTTAAATGGCTGAAGAGGTGTTTTTATAACCGGTCCACCTCAGCCCGATCTCGATTTATTACAATGGATGAAGTGAAATAAAGTACTATATAGCCAAAGATCAGACTTTGCCGATACCTCGGTAATACTATCTTCCAACTAAAGAAGAAAATCACATTTTGTTCGAATAAAAATAATAGCGGATTTATGGCAATATCGGGCTTTTTCAATAGTATTTCAAATCTGTCTAGATGGGGCGTTGTGTATGAGTTAATAATGTGAGAGGGTGGATGTGGTGTTGTTTAGCGATGAAAGCTGAGCGAGCCAAGCCAGGCGTAAGGTGGCGCAAAGCTATTACACAACTTTAATGAGGCCGCCCGCTAATCTCACCTCAGCCCTTATTCGCCGCCCGTCGTCTCTTCCTCTTTCAAGCGTCTATTATACAACAACAGCAACAACAACTAGAGTAACTGGAATACCTTGACGCAAACGCTCACAAATCTCGGGAGCACAGCCATCGATCCCCGTAATTAAAACATATGTAATGGGAATGTCAGTCTGGCAGGACATGATCTGTTTGATGTTCACTCAAAACAACTAGCGAATCGCGCCGGTTTCGGCTAAATTTCTTTAAAAACTTTTAATTGACTCATTGTCGGTAGCCACTATATGAAAGAACGGAGTATTCAAGGACAACAATAAGAATTTTTTCGATAAAAACTACAATCGATAAAATTACCGACAAAGTGCTCGATGGAACATTACCACAATGTTAACTGTAATTGCTTTTGTGTAAGGTATTATGATGTATCATCTAGAATTTTAACGTTCCGTTGATTGTCCCTTGTCCAAATAGAGACTATGCTTGTCTTAGCGAAAAAGTCAATGATCGAGTTCTTGGAACGTGCTCCACACAGAGCATCAACACCAATCAATTCAGTTTCATTCATCATCATACGATAATTCTCTTGTATACACATTGGGCTTTCGCTATGCGATAATAGCGCTATCTGACTTTTCTCTAGCAAATTTACGCGACTCATGGATTATTATAATGACAATCGTTTTGCATATTATCTCCCGCTTTACGATTATCCCCCTATCTTGTTTATATGCTATGTCGCCGTACATAACAACATTCTAACCACTCTATACATATATACTATATAATGAATAGATATAGATGCGAGCATTATGCGATATATAGAGAGACAACGGACACTATTCGCCCTATAGCTAGTTGCCATGGCATCCCCGAATTACACATAAATATGCTCCCCGTAATTCCTTTGTTTCTCTCATAACAATGCGGGACGATTCGAATGGCTATAATTGCGATAGAACGCCATCTGTACATTTCATCTCGATTGATAGCAGCGAAATAGGGAAGGAACAATGACGCCAAATTCATCAATAAATACAAAGACAAACCAACCTCGAGTATCCAAAAATACTGTAATTTCCCCCAATTATGGCACACAAAAACAATAACGAAAAACAAAAAAAACACAAAAAGTGAAATAAAAATAAAAAGAACCCACCTAGAGTCGGCGATAATGTCGCAATAAAAACCAATTTAGTCGGATGACCTCCATGGTTGTTTGTCTCAATCAAAGCTTAGCTTTGTCTTGCCTAAACTCTATCTACCCAAAACAATGCGCAATGTGGAATAATGAGTGTAATTAATTCAATTAACCGTTAATTAATGGCATCGTATCCGTGCATTTATACACGGGTCGGACGACTATAATGGAGTTTTGAGCCGGCAATCAATATTTTCAAAAGACTAAGTGTCGCTGCCACAGCCTAACGTTATCTAGGGTCCAGTCTTGTTGCTTTTAGAAAAAGACAATGTCGCCCTAAATTATTCACTACGCTCCAATTGATTCCATGATCTACAAAACAAAAACTAAATACTTTTAGTCGAGGCATGTTTTTTGTTCGATTTGAGAATATCGAGATTCAAAAGTACTTGATTTTAGTTTGAGTTACTGGATTCAAGTTGAGGAAATGAACTAAGTAATCTTCCGTGTTTGACCCGGTGGCGTGGCAATGAGTATCCTTGGTGGTTTTGTGTAATCCGGTCGTCTTGGATAATCTGATTGGTTTTTTTGGCTTTTGTCTCGGCGTAATGAGGGGTAAGTGCGGCGTACCTGTTGCAACTCGACGAATGTTTATCGTCACCATCAGTGTCGGGTCAAGTTGAGCATACGTTCCGGCTCAATAGTCGGCGTCTTCATCGCTTCCCAGTAAGCATTCCAAACGGTTGGTTGTTTTTTGTTTGTTTTTTTTTTTTCTGTATAGCCCACCGCAGTTATTGCTGTTGATTTTGTTTGATTGGCTCGATTTTGATCGGGTTGAATGTCGTATGAGCGAATTTGCTGGTCCGTATGAAATAAATGGGTTTCCGCGCTGTAGTCGCCGACATTTCAAAATCGCTTATGAATGTTCAGGTGCCCGACTTCCTATTCAAGCGCCTGCGAATATAAATGACATACATCGAATCGTACTTTGTGCAACCATACTTCGCCATTATTACAACTGCCATCCCCTCTATGACCTTACCATTAATTCAATAATAAATGACTATATAGATAGAGTCGGGTGGATATTTTCTATATCTATATATATGTATGTGTGTGTGTTTTTTGAGGAAAGTGTTCGGGGGCGGTAGAGGATGATGGATGTTCATAACAGAGCGACTTGCGCCCTAAGCGGGCGGCGGTCACCAAAGATGGCCGGGGTCGGTGGCGCGGTTATGATAAGGCGATGCTTTAATGACGAGGTGGTCGTCATGGAGACGGCGGGCACTGGGCAGGGCCGGTCAGCAGGTAGTGCGGGGGCGGTGGGGCTGCTCGGACGGCCATCACGCAATCTCAAGCGGCCAGGCCTGTCGATACGCTTCTTGTATTGCCTTCACCTACTCTCTGATAAGAAAACGAAAACTATACTCCCATGTCCACACTCCTCTCCTCTTTTTTTTCCCTGTTGTATCATCATGATCGATCAGAACCAAGACGTTCACGAAACAATTCCAATTTTTTTAGATAAACAGCTAGCCCGGCGCATCCACCAATATTCCAATCCATAATCCTATTAGTTATCGTTTTTATCAAAATTCAACGGAATTTTTTTATTCGAAAGTGAATATTATTCACTAGAGGACCAATATTTGGAGCCCTAGTCGCTATCAAGACGATCGATTGCCGGGCCGCGTGCTTCATGACTGCACGACGTCTTCCATCATGGAAATTAATGTTCCCCAAAGTATAATTTGTGGAGACGACTCTTCGGCCTCGGTCCCGCTGCCTTGACGTAGTACTGTATTGCAACGACGCTCCAGTGACTATAATATGCCGCTTAATTGTCTCGAAATGAGAAATTCGTTTCCAAGTTATAATTGGATACGCGCGCCACCCATCCCTACGTTGCCAATGTCTTGGGAAAGAGTCGACATATTTCGGGTGTTTGGGCACAATTTAAAGTTGTGTGCCAACAACAAAAATTAATTGCTGATGCCATAGCCTTGGCGACAATTATTCATTGGGTGTTTCGCTATCTAATACTCGGCGGCTTATGAAAAATTGCTCTTGTTCGCGTTTTTGCTTCATCGTAATCTGTTTAGAAGTTTCAATCTAGCCGATGATCACCAAAGTAGATTTTCATTTCTTTCTTGGAAGCTGGTTTGAAATCGTCCGTTATTGAGATTGTATCTTGGATTATCCGCTTCCTTCTCGATCTACGTGACGGCGCTACTCATAAGGCAGGTTCCAGCTTTTGCAGGATGGGTAGGAACATGTTTCGCTGACGCAGCTCGCAGGGATTGGAACAAGGCGCAGAGTAATAAAATAACAAACAGAGAGAGATGAGACCGCGCCCCGTTCTGATAAAACATCACCACCTCGCGGCTTATATTGCAACGTGTGTGTGTGTGTCTATATGGGGATGGGGTGGCTCAAACTGGATGGAAAGGGAATAAGAAAACTGTCTATATAAATACACGTATATGGGGTTATCCCTTCTGAAACGTTCATAGGTTGGAGAATGGCCCTTACTTCTTCTTCACTCAACGCTCGGCTACACTCATCTCTTTGCTTTTCCGCTCGGACGCACCCCATCAATGGTCGTTGTGCGTCCGAAAAGACCGACGCTTCGCGCCCGCTTTCCGCAAAGAAAATATTTGGTCATCTACTTCCATTTGTTTCGAAGGATTATTAAACCACTCGAATTATATTAAGGAAGAACAACCGACAATAGAGAATTTGATACAATTTTTTCTTTTTTTTAATAGTAATATTGAATTCGTGCCCTATCAATTGCCAGTCATTATGAAAAGATTAAATGACAATGTATCTGTGAATGGAGCTATTGGAGCATGAAATATTCCTGGGGGCGCACTGGCGAAATGTAAACATAGACAGGGATAACAGGCCGCTATTATTATGATAACGCCGCCACCAATCGGAGACATTCTTCCACACGGATGCGCTGATCCTTTTGGGGAACCATATTGCCTTTTATTAAAAATGTCCCCTTCTTTTTATTATTTTTCAGGGGATTGAAGAAACAGAAAGCAGACACGAAACTCGTCTACCATACAACTATAATCGTGTTATATACAATTATGTCATTCTATTAAAAATCAAAACATTTGTATCGTATTTTATTTTTTTTTACCAAGTCTCTCAATATCCAAGGGTAGCAATAGAATCAATTCGTATATTATACAAATAGAACGGGCAAATTATAATGAAAGAACGAGATAGATAAAGATGAGATGCGTCGACCCGCGAAATGGGACCAGATGGAACAAACATTCACAGCTGGGGCCCAATGTTATCCGATCTCTACGGCGCGGTGTCGTTTACATCTCAATATTCCCTAACCGCTTCCTTGTTTACACGCGCTACATCCGAGCAATTAAAACAACGGTCCCTATCAAATCCTGGTTGCGACAATATACGCACGACTCCCAGCCAGTATGCGGTTCTCACACAGATCGAACCGAACTTTAACAAAATAATAATTTATTTCTCGAATGAAAATAAATAAATATTAATTATTTGTGCGGCCATTTCGCAACTAAACATGTGCATCTCGTTAGAGCACCTATTCTATTCCAATACAGCATTGTTCTAATGGATAATCGGATTAAGCATAGTGTTATTGGTGGGATGCTTGTCGTACAAGTAGAAAATGGAATTGGGGACAATTAAAACGTTACGCTATTATTAATGTTGTTCGACAAGAGAAAAAGTATAAAGAATACGAGAAATTTGAATATAATTGGCATCAAAAGAAACGTAAAGAAAAAAGAAGCGGAACGTTCACACAAACAACAGTAATAAATATCACGGATGCTACAATTAGTTAGTACATTTGGAATATCTATTTTTATAACTGGATATATATCGTGAAGTCGGTCCTAATATTTGTAATCATCGCTCAAACGAGCACTTAAGTCTCAATTGAAATGGATCAAATATATATATATTTTAGTTTATATCGTTTTATGTACGGTCCATTTGGTAGAGTTGCAATCCGAAAAATAACCAGTCATTCTTGCAACATATGGAATATCGGTGATTGATAAAGCCCTGAAATCGACACTATTGGCTTTCACAATATTGCCGAAACATGTCATTTATTAAGTGCTCTGGTTTATCGACTATACGGGGCTTCTGTATATTGCGAAATTAAATGCGACGCCGCCACTGTTACCATCAAACTGTTCAGTTGTTCGATTAAAATTTTATATAGACTGAAACAACCCGGAATAATACAAAAAAAAAATATATTGCGAGCGTAATTGTAAAACGTAAAACAAAAATCATATAACGTCAAACAGACATCAAATGGGGGGAGAAAAAAAGGAGTATACACCAAAACAACAACTGGTGACTGTGGAGTTTTTAAAAGCTCCGGCATCAAAACAATGCCAAGCATTTCTTTTTCCTTTTCAGGCTCGTCCGCTAAAAATAATATTAGCCAAAGCTGAAACACAGCGATAATGCATTACAAGAGTTGTTTTTGTGCTGCGTCGTCTCTCAATCCGTTACAATTTTATTTTTTCGCCCCTTCTTCAGTCTCCCAGTATTTTTCTCTAAATATATAACAATATAAAGTGAAATTCTTTAAATCAATATTGCATTACAATTGCGGAGAGAGCTCGTTGTTTCGATTCGAATGTTGAGTCCTCTGAATCAAACTGCTGCCATTTATTTAGGCGATCTTGGAACAATAGATTGTGATTTCGAGACGCATTTGAATGTTTTATTTGCATACGTACAATGAAATTCCCGAATAAAAAGTAATAAAACGGGTTATAAATTTGCCCCCGTCGACATTTCGTTCCTTACACAAAATTATATAAATTCCAGTTTTTGATTTTCTTACAATATTTATGGTGATTTATCGCGTGGGAATCGATCGCCGAATTTCGAACGCTAATCATCACTGAATTACGCAAAAAAATTGTACTGGTTCAGTTAGATCGAATTGTCGGTGTAAGTATCGGTTGCGGTGCATGGTTTCCCTCAAATAAATTCCAAACTTTATCGATTTCGGTTTTATTTGCGAAGCGTTCCCGTCTAGTAGAGGAGAGACGAGCGAAGAAGTTGCCACATCAATCCATATAATAACTTGAAACTTTGAAAAATTTCAAAAAACTGTCAAAGTTTTCCAATCAAAGCAATAATAAGTTTTCAAAATACACACAAAAAAAAAAACAATAAATATCGATTCGATAGTTTTTTGCGTTAATTCGATTTGAGGACGGTACTGCATGATTTTCGGCTATTAAAATTGAATGGTGTTTTTTTTCAATACTTGGGGCGAGATTTTTGGAAAAAATTTCGATGCAATCACTCGAAAATAGATTGGAAAAGTTTCTAGTTGTGCCGAATCAAATAGCTGTTACTGTTTTAAACATGCAGACATGTAATCATAACACTAGTATTTACTTATTGATATTCGCGATTGCTGGCGTGACCGGAAACGTAAAGTTGACGTCAAAAACAAGCATATTGACAGATGTCACGCTATCGTTGATACTGGTGCCGTTCAAGAACAATTACCAGACACGCGCCGATTATTTTGTAATAAAGTCAATTCCACCCCCCCTTCTATTATTAATAATAACAATAATAATAATGATGATGATAGCGGAATATTAGAGCCACCCCTGTCTGTGATAAATAAGAAAACAAACAAATCGAAATGTTTACAATATAATGTCGCCACCTCCTCAAGAGATGAATCACTACTGTGTGTTAGTGTTGTATTATTAAAGTCGCGTTTCATAGTGTTTGGCATTTGTGGATGATATGCATATGGCACGGGTCTCTCCCCTCTGTCCCACAGGACCGGTCCCCTTCTTGTCGCATAGTTCCGTTGACGAGGAACAGAGATTCGGGCTAAGGGTGGAAATAGTGCCAGACACAATCTATCTGAATAATTACGCGAAATTCACTGTGAAAATTACAAGAGAGGGATGAAATCTCGAAAAATTTCTCACAAACTCTATTTTGAGAATTTTTTTTTCTCTATCTGGTCTATTTTGATTAAAGTCGTTTATAAACTAATTTCGCAGGTTATGAGCTTAGAAGGCTTTTGACATGCTAATAATATCCTTGTCCGATTGACGTCCGTTCTTAATCAAATCCTATCGATGAGACGTCGCCCATGAATATTTACCAGGCTCTAGCAGATAATTACTCGGTTTGATCACACTTGGTGATCGCTATTCCGCCCTTAGTTCCATTTTCGAATATAGAATATTCTTTGTATATACACATAGAGATTTTAGTGGTGGTATAATTCAACATAACTCTGTTAGAAATTAATCAACGGTCACCTAGTTGTCGCCCTGTATTAAACAAGCTACAGGCAGACTTATATTGCTGCTATTAATTTGCAGGATAGGGCCAGCTACGGGCACTCATACCTTATGTCACTAACTGTATCACCGTGAAATAAATAGCGCACAATGCATTAATTACGTTGGAAAAGGGGGGTGGTTAGGGTCCGGTCGTCCTTGTGTATGTATGAGCTATGCCGGGGTGGATGCGAACGCCATATATTACGGAAAAGCGTACGTGCATCGTATTAAAAACGAGGCACGTCCTGTATTTTGACCGAACGCGATTTTACGATGCCCCACCAACTCTTTATACCCATCCATAAAAACCAACTAACGCTATCCGACTCCTATCTATTACAAAGAAATACTAGCGAAATTTAATCAAACCACAAATGAAATCATAGTTATACAGAGTGTCCGGAAATGATGAGCGAAAAACTCGAAGGATGAGTCCACTTGAACAATTAATGCTTCAATTTCCCACAACATTTCTCCGAAAATTCAAAAATAACGGAGTTACAAAGCATCAGAATTTATTTTTCCAAAGTAACTTTTTCTTATAATTTGTTTTTCGGTTCACGGATTTGGTCAAATTTGGAGCATTTATCACCAATGTTTATCTGTATCGTTGCTTTGAATTTCACGTAGATCCTTTGGTGTGAAAGGGCATAAGCTGCCCTTGACTTATGAATAAGGACCTAAAGCATCAAAAAAGCATCTAAAAATATCAAATTCTAAAAAAATCCGTACACAAGCAAAAGAGTTATTAGAAAAAAAATTGAGGCCCTTTAACTTTTATTTTTGAGTTGTTCATAAACATGCTGTAGGCAGCTTCCTAAAGTTGTAATATTAGTTTTTTAATTACCCTTCGGGTGCTTATCATTTCGGACATCCTGTATACTGATGGTTTTGCTATAGGGCCAGATGGGTGGTTGCAACAAGGTCTATATGAAATTGGGTGGATTTGCGGCCCCCATAAGGCGCATTACAACGGCGCAGAGAGATGGACTGTCCACTTGGACAGTTCCAGACCGGAATATTGACGAGTATTTCGGACCATCAGGAAGCACCCCTCATCCCGGAATTTATATGATGTTCTCACACCAACTCCAGTATTGGTCGACGTCGGCATCCAATAACCGGCGCCATTCCTGTCAAACTGAAAGAAACCACACCGGCGATAAAACATGACATTCCGAAATGGACAAACGGAATCTATAAGTCAAAACGTCATGAACATTTCCCACACACACTTACAATTCCCAATATATCGCCAGCTTATATACATATATTGGTAGGTATATAAATATAAGGAGAGTGTTCCGGTGTTTTCGCACTACATCCTGGTCTATTTACAAATAATCTGAATTATACATAGGACGACCGTCACAATGAGATTTCCCCTACGGCATAGTCTCGTTAAATGTTAACGTCGATTGTAAAACTCGCCAGTTATAAATCTTCCGACCCAAATTATATTTGTCCGGAAACTTGTTTTATGTTTTTCCATTTCCCATAAAGCGGATCGGTTCATAATTAATGAGAATTTGTCAGGGCGCAATTCTGTCAATATAGTATATATACTTCTTAATTTGTTAATGAAATAAAATGAAAAATTGAGTAGAGTGAATGAAAATTGCATCAATTCCATTGGGGATGTCTAATATGAAAATTGTACCTCTTTTTATTAAACTAATCATTCGTGCCATTAGCTAAATTTCAAATTAAATTACTCGATCCCCGTCTGGTACCCTAATAGTCAATTATGCATAGATAATGGTAGTGCTTATGCTTTATACATAAACATAAGCAGCGCAACGGGCATAAAGCAAATGACATGAATTAAGCATTATATCAATTTTGCGCCTGACGGCTCAGATAAAGTGACAGAAGGTCAAATGACATTGCCGGAGACAGTGAAGGGAAATCTACCCCTATATCAACACGAACGGGGACGGGATCCAGGACCGAAACAGCTACGACACAAGCTCTACATCATTACTGAAAACATAATCCGATCCTTGCTCATAAACAGGAAGGGCCTCATCAATATTACAAACTGGACAATCATTCACGCCGAATCGCGCTCAAATATCCAACATTCAACAACAAAAATTATATTCGCGTAATTATCGAATTTTGACTCAGTAACGAAATCTCTGCTCACACATTTCTTTCATTGATCTGATAATATCGTTGTTCTTTCGTTCTTAATTCTAATCGCACACCCCGCTTTATGACGCAGTAAAACAACGTTCAGGCAATTGTAACAGCATCCGACTTACAACATACCGCCGCCACCGCCACCCTCAACCCCTAATGACGCGCTTTGTCAGTGGGGTGCATCGCCTAGATGACGGATGGATGAGCTGACACGGGGTTAATTTGAAACAGGAACCAGATAAATGTAGTTAATATAATAAAACCGGCACCCCTATTGTCCCTATTTCTATCTGCCTCCTTTTTCGGGTACGTATAATTCGACACTTTATCAAAAACAAAAAAAAAACAACAAAACCGAGAATTGTTCCTATCGTTAGTTGTGACAGGTCGGCATTTATCATTATTAACCACAAAAGATAGTCGGCAAGCATTGAGGGTGGAGCAAAACGAACGATCATAACTTCTCGTTTACATGGACAAGGGGGCGGCCGTTATGCAGACCGGCAAAAAACCATTGGCGCGAACTGGAGGCGGCGGTTCGAGATGGCCATATCTTAGCTGGAGCTAAACAATGAACGAAACAAAAACCACCCCACCTGAATGAAACTGACAAAACAAACGGGCTTTATAATCGACCATTTTTTTTAACAGTCTAAATATTTTATTGAACCAATAAGGCGATTCGTCGATTCATAATTTATGCCGATCGTTTTCCGAGGGAAAATGCCAAACGAAAGGCCAATTGTTTGATATAAATTATCGTCAATTTTCCGATTGCGTTACAATTTCTTTGTGTGTTGTTGACTCTTCGCTAACGATAAGTCTATAATTCGATTATAGCCGGAATAGTTATCCAACTACCACCGCAATTTCCAATAGGTGGCATTAGCTTATTCGATTATACAATCGGGGTGCAAAATGACGGTAGTCCTGCAATCTGGCGAGTCTCTCGTCTGGAAAATACCAACTAATCTGGCTTACAGCAGATGTATAGTTTTGAATTAAATAGGTATACGAGAATTTTTGATTTTTTGCAGTCATTTTTCCGGACTCACAGATGACCGTTTCCCATTCCATACACATACAGTGTTTATGAGACTGTAACAAATCGTCCTTGTATGGCGATCGATTCTTCATTAAGATTGATCGACGTTTTACATCGGAATTATCCGAGCAACAAATATTCCACGTCTGTCCAACACACAAACCATCCACTATTCTAAAGTAAGACGACCGATATTGGAGCGTAGCGCTGTTCGAGTATCAGTTCTTGTCGAATTGCGATGATGATTGCCATTTCTGCCTTATTCCATTTGAATCGTGCCGTTTTTTCCTCCCCCCACCCTTACTTTGGTTTTCTGTTTTGTAGTCGTCGCGAGCTTGTTACTATCCGCGCCCAAATTAATTTATTAAATTCGACATAGTCAAGACACCCGGTCGATAATCATCTCGAGCAAGAGAGACGACGACAATGTCAAAACTGTGTTTCCATTAGGAGCAATTACGCATTAATACCGACTCGCATAACGAGTCGACTCTTCCCCTTATAACAATTTAATATCTCTAAAATGAAATTCTCGCCTATAAAGTAAATTCATTTGAGCCGGAGCCACTTGAGCCGTAATAATTTCTAAGAGGCGATGAAGAGGTGGAGCGATGAAGGTAACGGTGGTTGTTGGGTAGGAAACGGAAGCAAAACCAACGGGGATGATAACATGACGCGCCTCAAGAATGCAGGTAAACACAGTGCTGATGGAAACGAAATCTCGATAATTGTGGCGTAAATATTTTTTCTCGGCGACAATTGTGAAATAAGAATCGATCGATAAGGAGGTGACTGGTGGATTAATATCGCCGTCATTCGGATTTAATTAAGGGATGACGCTGCGACAATATGGAGGGATTATTCAGTTGATGTTTGAGTTATTGGCGTTGTTTGAGTAATGCCTGCAGTGCTCCATTTTGAGCAAAATTACAACCGAATCTGGCTCTCAACTAAAGATAATTGTGCAACGACGAAAAACAAAGAGGCTGTTGTTGTGTGGTTTTTCGAAATTGATGGAATCCAATATTGGCGGATGAGCGAGGTCGTCATGATTGCAATAAAGGCATTTGCATCGAGTAGTGCGATTGGAATTTATCTGAGCAACGGGCCGATAAATCCGTGCGACTTTATTAGATATCTCCTAATTTATGGCGCTTGTCTCTACCCATACTACCCAACAGTACAAATAGCTGAACATTGCTTATATAAAATATATATAGCCCGTATACATGTATAGCGAGAAACAAAACACCACCTCCAACAATAATATCCTATTGATTATCTCCCCATATCGGATATGACGCAACAACGTCACTTATTTCTCCCGTTTTATTCCCGTTCTCAATCCATATATATATATATATATATATAGGTATAGAAGAACAGTTAGTGCTAGTCGGGAAAACTGAAGCATTAGATTTTCTGACAAATTGAGCTGCATTTGAGTTTCCCCCGGCGGAAGAAGATGGATGAGGTTAGTTATAAATGTGAAGCTTTTGCGCGATCTGAGGAGATTCCCCGTCTGCGCTTTTCTTTTATACATAAAGTATCCCGAGACATCCGGACCGGGGCTTTTTTTGCCATTTCTTATCAGGGATGTTGTAGTAGCTTCAGTTCCATCATCGCAGAAAATGGATGCTACTAGAAGCGGGGCGAATTGATGGATGTTCGTTCATCACACCAAAGTCAACATTATTCCGATATGCGATCATCAATTTTTCCCATTCTCTTTTTTCGTTAATTTCGATCTATATGAATGAAAATTTCGAATTCTGTATAGTTGGTGTTTTTTTGTTGTTGGGCGGTTGGTAGGGGAAAAATGATGGTGAAAAAAGAGGAAGAGTGGAATAATTTCCAATTTGTTAACTGCCATCACAAATTCCAATCCTGTACGGCTGGCTTACAGAATCCTGAATAATTGACAAAATACTGGAAACGTCATTGGTATTTACCTATGAAAAGTTCGACCACATCCGGCACGCAAACCTGTCCAATTTGATCTGACGTATTTGATGCGGAGGCGGCCGCTTATTGTATTTTTATCAACAATCCTATTCGAACAATCTATCCTATATATAAATTTTCTATTAGAGATTTTCATGAAAATTCCAAACAATATATCAAGTTACAATAGCAATTTTCCTAATAAAAGCGATTTTTCTATTTAAGCGTCCTCCACCCACTGTTCTACCTTACAGCACCCTCCCCATTCTTCCACTCCCAATAAACAAGTCGATATCAGACCGGGTTATATGGCCGCATTAATTTTGATTCTGGGAATGTTCATCGTAAATATTTTACTTCGGCGCCCGAATATTTATATGAACAAAGAGAATAGGCGAAACATTTTACGAGATATAATCTCTTAAGTCAACAATGTATTGTTATGAACGTGGCTTCTATCAATAGGTGCAGATGTTCACACGTTCGGATTAAAATAGAAATTAAAATACGTTCAGATCGACCCTCGTACAAAACATAAACAAAAACTCCATCTATAATTGAATGCCAACAATCTTCCACCTCATCCCGATATTATTCGATAATAAAACGAAAGAGTCCCGCCAATTTCGAAACTGAACCATATAATGAATAATATAAATTTCCGACATCTGTGCTAGCCTGGAAAAGGCACAAATATTGAGGGTATTATCTCGCTTATTTCCAAATATTGTACAGCTACAACCACTATTAGATAAAGATAGAGCGTGCTATGTTTCCGATATTAATGCAGCTAAAGTTTTCAAACTGACCACTGGCCAGTGTTACCCCAGCCAGTTTTATGGCTCCCCATCGAGTTATTGCTTAATCTCCCGGCTTACACACTAATAACATACGCGAATGGAAATATATTTATGTGCAATGTCTCTGTGTGGATGTCATTAAGAATTTTCCCCAAATTTTGGTAGGAACGACGTCAACTCATTGCCAACATTTATGGAACGGGCGACGTTTACTGTGATTAATGAGCTTTAGCTGGACAGTACCTAAATTACATACTCCCTTCATAAATAGGCTTAGAGAATGTACAAATTGTTAGATTTCGGGGATATGATGCGATGAGGTTATGTGGTTGTTGGAATAACTGATAAGTAATAGGAGTGAATAAACAAAACTTCAACTACAGTTGGCGTCCGTTTCATGTTTAATTTAAAAGAACATCCATAAATATAAAACGTAAACGAAAAGCGGAGTAAAGAACTAAGCATTTCCATCATTAGTGAGTAAATAGAGTCAGTCCCTTAGATTTTACCACAAATTAACTTTTGATACTGTTCTCGGTGGAGATATAAAAAGCCGAGAGTAATTTCGACATTTGAAAGGCCCAACCATAGAAAAGAGGAAAGAGTGGAATGAAGGCAACCAGCCAGACCATGAGATCTAGTGAATACATTTAAATGGAAATGTAGAGATATTTCCAATGACATCCACCCTCTTTCCGAGAATTAAAACTTTGTAACATTAAAATCCGTCATTTCCATGAATGATTGAGTATTTGGATTCGACTACGATTCTACAATGACAAAGTGAACAGAGGGTGAAATAATTTCGTTTTTAGAAACGTCGGATTGCTTGTGATTTTGCATTTCGTTCGAAGAAAATTAATTTCAGAATTGGAAATGTAATCAGCGAGGACCAAGGGCGTAAATATTTTAATTCCACAGTCGAAAACTTGTCAATATGCTAATGTCTAACAGATTCCCCACGACCACAACCTCAAAAATAATATTTATCTTTTATTGCAAATTAATTATTTGTGATTATATTGAATTTATGTTGTTGTAAGTGGAAAAAATGCGGGGTATATAAAGCGAAAGCGCCGGTAATATAGCGAAGCAAGGAATTGGACGGAATAGAGAGAAAATCCATTTTCTCATTTTATCTCTTGATGAACAATAGTCCAGAATCCGTTATAGTTGCTTTGTTGGCACTCCGGCGGTAGACCTGGGTATTGATCAGAGAGAGAGAATTTCCCCTTGCACTCCAACAGCCTCCACCATAGCCCCCGTCTTCCCTCGGGACCCCTCACTGACCGGTGGCCAGTTGCGATCTCGGCACCCACCACACTATGACAAATGTTCGTCCCAATCGATATATAACTGCTATTGACAGTCGCACTCTCGAATTACTCCCAATTAGATTACATCCGATGCCCTCACTTTACTGCGAAACGCTGATGATAATTGCACCAAGGTAATAGTTTCGGCCACATCAAGAAGCGCGTCACCGATCTCCATAAATAGAAACTAGAAATTTTCGGATACAATACGATCATGTCTCGAATTTCGATGGAAGGCTGAAACCGCAATACGCTTTGTCCGGATGTAGGTGAAAAGGTACTGCTATATATTTTGAGCATAATTGCCGGTTCTATTTTATCTTCATTACAAGGGAATATCAAAGGGCCTTGTTGTTGGTCCTGAATTATCTTCCATTATAAACGTCCTTTTTTGTTGTTAACAGCCACAAATCTTCACCTTATTCATCCCTATTTCTGTGTGTATTTTTCAAATTGTCGGTCCTCTATGGTTCCGCTTTCTGCTAGTTTATGTGGCAACAAAGCTGCAGAATTGCGGTCTGTAGGAGGCAATTGGATAGCTAAACCTGCAGATAATACACTCCTGGTAACGATGCAGGCCAAGTTAAAATACAGTAATTCAGTAGTAAGTTTCCTGGACTTCTCCATCGGCTCATTTATTCCCACTATTGTCATAATAGTAGTTAAGGCGAAACTAAACATTATTCTAGTCTCCGTTTCACTATCGATTTTCGTTCCAACAACTCCTGTTTATAGTAAACTATAACAACAAAACTCTAGCTCGTACCAGATGACTGGATTTTTGTCTACATTTTACAAGTGGAACAATGTAAGGAAATTGTCGGTCGCATAATTAGATTTATTTAGTAATAAAGTGTTTGTAGTTGATGAAGTGAATCCGGTCCTGCTCTCCCAAATATATATATCCACCTTAAGTATTTGTTTCCTTCGTCTCATTTCGCTAGCGTCCAATTGTTCCGGCTGTCAATATCCGTTCGGGAGAGGTCTTTGAGAGATCTTTTGCTGTTCTTATCTGGCAAAATTCAATTCCTCGTAGTTGGAAGTGCTGACACGTATCATCTTCAGAGATTAGAAGGGCGAGGAAGTTAATTTTCATGGAGCTTTATTGTACCAGAAACAACAGATTCTATCCTATTTATAAATAAGATATATCATAGACTTTTATAGTTGGAAATAAAATTGTAAATTGAGCCTTGAGCTGTATAAATCGATTAGATTTATGATAAACAGGCGATTATTTAAAGTAATGAATCCTCGACTGAATTATTGTTAGTAGCTGTGGGCGGTGCCGTTTCTATCTTCACTATCGTAAAACGTTAAAGTTATGTTAAAGTTCTATTCTTCCAGGTGTTCGCATTCGGTATGTTGAATAAAACTTTTGTTTCAGTTATTTGTTCTTTTATCGGAAAACTTGACCAGCAGTCCATCCTAGGGGCTTGGCCATCAAACTTTGATAAGTTTTCCCTTAACAGAATGAAGCCCGGTGGACGGCGGTCATTTTTCTCTCGTTTTCAATCTACGTAATATCTCCATCTCTACATTATCTATCTTTGTCTGTAATACAATAGAATTAGAGATGGCTAGCAGGAATAGATAGGTCGACCGGCTATCATTCAAGCTTCAACTTTAAATATTATATAGACAAAATCAAAGAGCAAATAAAGTAGACGGGAAATGGTGGATCCAACACCGCTTCGCTCTCGCTCAGGGCGCAGCTTAATGGCCGGATCCCGGAAATTGTGAGCACATATATCTCGCACCAGATTTATGAAAGTGCTTTTCTTCCGAGTGGGGCAAGGGCGAGGAAGAAATATATACAATAGCAGCCTCCCCCACCTGGACTCGAATGGTGCCGCCGCCGCCACCGCCGCCACCTCCACCACCATCACCATATCATTCCTTCTCTCATCCACCATCAGTTTCTCTTGCTCAGATAGCTTGAGTGAAACCAAAGATTTCATAAAAATTTTCCCAACTCACATATACTTCTCCTCTCCATATCCCCCTTTAATGCTGCTTCTCCTCCTATTTTCCCGGCCACACATCCAAATCTATCCCGTTTTATTGTTCAATACCTACAGGCGGCTTTGGAAAAGGCAATTTTATCGGTTTTCGCCGCGGCATCTGATACAAAAACGATACTGAACTGATATGGAAACTGAATCGCTACCCAAACCCAACAATTTCCTAACGAAAATGGAACATCTGCCACAAGCAATTTTATACCAAATCTCACCATTTTATCAATAAAAATAGATTCCTATTCTTATTGTTGGGAAACGGAGGAAACATAAAAAAGAGCCGTTTCTAGTTGAAATTAACCTCGGGTGATTATTGTGGGAATGTAGCTAGCCGAAAAAATCACAATGGGAAAAAATATTGTTTAGTCTCTTGACGTGGGAGCTTCATTGCGGTCGTCATCATTTTTCGCCCTTTTCCAGTCTTTCATTATCGTCAGCATGCTCATCCTAACTGTCTGCACGTTAGTGTTCGGCTCCGACCCGCCCATCAAAAGTAATTGAACATCGTTTAAAAATTGAAAACCTGAAACTGACGGTCTGAAAGAACACGCTTACAAATCGTCGATGTTCACCGGATGCGCCATCTATTAATAAAATCATGATGTCGACTCGTACGGTTTGCGTCTGACAGGATTAATTTACCTTTAGAAAAGGGAGGCCTCCTTTGATACTCGACAGGTATACATATCTGTTGATATTGATCGAACAAAATCCATCTCAACAAAAAGACAAACAAAACAACTAAACAGTTGAATAGAATCAGTATCGAAATGACTATGGGAATAATTTAATCCGACTAGTGTCCGGAGTTTGGTCAATTTTCTAGTAAGTTTGATCGTGACGAATTCCCGAAAGTTGGTACAACTTGGAAGGTGGACTTGCAAGGGGACAAAACAACGAAGCTCCGCTAGCTCGGAATCTGCGAGGCTGTCGTCGTCTTAAATAATCCAGCCGGACGACGGTTGCATATTCCACCGGAAAGTACAACGCTAGATTTAGTCCAGCTTTGGAAAACACTCTAACAATTCCAACAAACTTCACACAGTCGAGCAAGATTCAGAAACGCGGAAGAAAATATATTTGTCCTACGTAACAAAAACGGTGAATGTGCCGAATAATCGAGAATAATTGTCATTTATCGAATTTCTATAGTAAAGTTGTAATGGATTGATGAAATATGTTTGAAATCAACTGAGAAAGTGCATTAGCGTGTTTTACACACAGAGACGATTTGCCGGGCGTCGGTATGCAGATCATGCGGACGGAACAAAACAGTTGTAGCGGAAAACGAGGAGCTTCTTACTTCCGGTCGAATGGGCGCCGTCTTTGACATGGGCCAATTGGGTCGCGGTCTTCCGCAGGTAGCCGGTCGGCATGCAAATCGTCAGTGGCCTCGTTCGCGTTCAACCCCCATCCAAAGACGGTACGGTCGGTTTGGCGGTTATACGAAACTCAATTCAAATCTTTAAATAATTCAAACAACATCCGACGATATTTCCCTATCTAGTTTTGCTGTTGTTTTGATGGTCGATCGATCGATTATGGGGACCAATAGCCGATAGGGGTCTTATTGCGTCCATAAATCCATCATATTCATAGTTCGTGGAGTTGGGCCTCATGCTATTGGTGAATATGGCGCAATGCGGATTTCTTCACTCCGCCCCAGTACTCTCTCACACCGATATTAATATTGAATTTTTGCGTCTGAAGTCGCGGGATGCGCGCGCTCTCGCCCCGTTTTCGCCCCCGTACTGGACAGCGCCGGACCTCATTATGGAAGAGAAACGATATTTACTGTTGGGCAGTGGGTGGTTTGGAGAGTTTGGGAATCGTAGTAATAGAAGAGAGAAATAGGAAAGAGAGTGTGTGGCAGTAGATGGATGGATGGATGGATGGAGGAGCCCGGGGGCGACACAAAGCCCCACAGCGGCACACATCTGAAAGATTTCAATTTAGCGCGCTGATGGAGCCTGGCCGAGCTGCTGGACAGGACAGCGCCCGCACAACTTGAAAATCAATAACATCTTTGAGCAAACACTTGGCAGTGCACACACGCATCGCTTTCCCAGAGGGCGATGGGGGGCCGGCCCCTCGACCCTCGCAGAGACGGACCGGCCGATGCTCGACTAGTGCCCAAAGCCAATTTCACTTTCATCAAATCAACACGTACAACAGAAACGATATTCGAGCCCATCAAACACTACTACTTATATCATATTTCAACCAACAAATCGAACCGATTTTTCGATAACTATAAAATTACTGAATAAATCTTGGAATTTGATCGAAAACTAGTCTAGATCCGACTCTGTTCCGATCCCGCCCGGACATTCTCCTGTTGCATTATAAAGAATGAGAAATGCAATATCAACATCGTATCTCCAGTCCATCTCGGACAATTCCTTTGACTGGACATCACATCTAAAGCGGTCCATTTTTCTCCGGCTTTGTCATGTCCCTTAGGGAATCCGAGGACGTTACACGAAGGAGATGTTAAGTGGTTTCGACAAGTTTACTTACGTTTATTACAAACATTTACACGTAGTGTTATGTTAAAAATTTAGAAATCCAGACAATAACGAAAGAAATAACTGAAGACGAATCGAACAGAATCGTAACAATTCAATCATATTTATTGATCCCGCTTTCGGTGAATAGAAATAGATTTTTCTGCGCCAATAGAGCACGACTTTATCTAAAACATGGGACACATTCACAGTTTTGGACCATTAGTGGTGTAGTCATTGGGAATTTCACTCTATCCGCGTTAATAAATGACGAGAGTTTTTATCAATTAGTAATCTATCAGAGCGTTATTTTCCTATTTATTCATGTTTGGCCGAAAATATCGGAAATTCATGACGCAGACTTATGAATGTGAAAGATCTATATTAATAGTGTAATTGTGGATTGGTCGTCGGCATGGCGCCGCGACGCCAGTTATGATATAGAGGTGGTCCTCCGCCAATCATAACTGCGACTTATGAAATATCATAAGCCATCTAGGATTGGTGGATGGGTCATCTTCAGCCGCCAATCGAGCCCAAATATGAAATAATATTGGCCGGCGGTTGGTCGGGTGGCGTCGTGTCGGCCGTCGCTGGCGTCGGCGCACCGATCAATACACACGTGAGTCTCTCATATCATATTGTATATCGTCATTGGACGACGTTCATAACGGTAGTAGCGGTCGTCCAGATTACAATAACTACCCCCACTACTGATAAAAACTGATATTATGATATTGATGACTTACCTACGATGGAATCGATTGGTAATGATGATGATGGAAGCGGATTTTGTTGTATTGAATTTGTAGAGGGAGCACTGGAGACACAGAGAGGCATACTGTTCTCGCGACATTAGCATGCACACTGTAATCAATAGGAGACGGTGAGCATCAGCGCCACGACGCCACGTGGTGGACGCACGCCGTCGCTATTTGAGTGACATTGCCAAAACAACACCGCCGGGAGCACTCACAATCCCGACAATAAGTACAAATCTATTTTTACTTAAGTGTAAAACAAAAACAACACCAATCCCGGCGCCTCCACCATTTCCCTCTAACTAATAGAAAAATTCATCGATAAACAGAATTTCTGTTGCTGCTGGGAAAAAGATTTTATTTGGGAATGGTAGCGTGTCCGCAACTCCAATTCCATAGCTGTTGGAATAACATGACAGGCCTATTCATTTGCGGTGTCTGTATTAAGCCGGAAATAAGTGGAATGCAGGGAACGTATAAAGCGTCATTCAGCGTTCAATTACGTTCTGTTAAAATTTAATTTGTGCCCCGACGAAATGTAACTTTGTTTTGTACAGCATAAGCCTGTGGGAGATGATTCGCTGTTACCAATGTAACGATATAACACGTCGAAATTGTATGGAGAGATAGAAAAGATAATGGAAGGGTGGGTGGAGGGTTTTGGTCTTGTACTAGTCAGACAAAAACAGTTTAATATAATTTCCAGTTGCGCGGTTTCGTTTCCCAATCCCTTCGGAATTGGCACGTGTGCACGTTTTTGTTTTTGTTGTTGCGGTTGCCCAATTTTCCAATCAAAATAGCATTCTTCCATTTCGTATAATTCCATCTTAATAGTTGGCAGGAGTGTCTCTCAGTTAGACACTAGTCCCAATTAGTCTGATTCAGATATACGATCCGTTGGATTTCTCATAGGTGCCGTTCTGGAGAATTATCGACGATGACCGCTGTCCCTTACATAATCTAATTTGGACCATTATCCACCCTCCCGCAAACACATCCATCAACCTAATGGCGGGCGGCATCCACCACATCTCCTAGCTACGCCAAGACTGAAGATAGATCTATATGCTATTTACCAATCGACAAAAAATAATAACAATAAACTATAATCAAACCGAAATTGTTTAACAACATCAATATTCCAACAGGATACTTTGCTTGCTCCAAATGGTCTCCAAGATTCTGTTGATCAATAAATGTATTCATGAGCAATTATTCAGACCACCCTCTCTCCTAGTGTGCACGTACTCTCCTCTTAATCGTTTACAGTTCGAATTTAATTCCATTAAAACCACTCTAGACAGAATTGATTTCTATCACAATTATTATTCATCGAATATCTGGAGATACACATAAAAACTACCCCTCTAAATAACCACCCTTATTCTGATGGCCGAAGTGGCATTAAATATTCAAACGTACATATGTTGACGCGTAAATTTCGCCTTTTACACCAATATAAAATACCTTTCACGGCTTATCGCCGTAAATAAAAAATAAACTATCCTTATTTGAAAGTAAAAAAACATCTACTCCAGGACGAAATTCCAACGATTACCCCTTCAGAGTATTTACCTTACATCTCAATAAGTCACTGGAATTTTTCTAAACATTTATTCGAAAATAATTACTACAGTAGAGAAATAAATACATAAATAATTAAACAGGAGCGTATCACGTCTGATTGGCTTGATGGTCGTAGGCCCAATAGGGTGAAATTCTGTTTGCGCTATAAATCCTGTCGTACTCATCATCTGCATGGACTGTATGAACTTGAACCGACGGTTTTTCGTGATCTTTCTCGAACAATTTCTTCAAGGCCACCGATCCAACAATAATCAAAGCCGCTTTGCTCGCGATCAGCGCTTTGGCCGCCATTATCGCTAAAGTCTTCATTATCAATGGACCTGTCAAGCCGAATATGCCCAACAACACCATAAAGGCGTACTGCATGTATTTCTTCTCTTTTTGCAAGGCTTTCGTATCGGTGCCCAAACCGAAGCCACCAAGGCCGCCACTACCGCCGCCACCTCCACCACTGTCGCCACCATCTCTCGCATCTCCATTATCCATATCAGTTAAATCGACAACAATTGTATGCGTATTCAGAAATTTAATCAAAACTGTTAGGAAACGGGAAAAACTCGATTGCGAATTTCGTGATTGTTGCGCAATTTCCACATGTAAATTGTTCCGTTTCAATTGAACACCATCAAACAATGGGATATCCCAATTGATCGACTTCTCTAATGCACGGCTAGCTTTGTCAGTGAAGCATGCTAAGCGCGATTTGGATTCGAAGCATTTTTTGACTATTCTTCTAATGAGCTGGTAGTCGGGATCTTGACTATTCACGAAATTTGACAAGACACAAACTATAACTGGCAACATTAAGCGACAATTTCGCATTGTAAAGATGCTAACTGGTCGATAGTTGATGTTGAAATGCTCTCAATTTTCGCAAATATGCCTATTTTATAGCAAAGTTTCTAGGCAGTGGAGCATCAAATCATTCAATTGCATGATTTTTCAATGGACACATACGGCCTATTTCTTCATCAGACATCCGTAATTTCGCATTTGATTTTAATGGGGAGACTCCAACAACTAACCGAATTGGGGAGCACGATTCAGCAAAAAATAAAACGACTATTCCAGAATCCGCATAGTTGGGTTATTTTAATGATTAATGAGATTGAAATTGGACCGGAAAACTGAGCGAAATCGTTATAATAAAAAAATAGAACAACACGCAACTCTTCATTTTTAAATCTTATTAATTAACTGGGAAAATATTTATAGCCAAGTGTGTTGCACGAACTTCGAAACCTATTTATTAGCAATTCTACGGACTATTAAATATGATTTTCTCATAAATATATCCGGAAAAGCGGTTTCCATGATAATAGAAAAACTATTTGCAAAATTGATCAAAAACTGTTGCTCAGAGCTTCCCAAAAGTCCAAGAAGATAGAATCCAAATCTCCAGTCACGGCTCACTTTTGGTACTCCATCATTCTTGAGGAGAACAGCGGATCACAAGCCAGACAAGCAACAAATTAGAGTGGTACTTAAATCACTGTACAGATGGGCGTCGAAGAAGGTTAAGTTGTCCCATCTCTATCAGGATTTAAGTCGCCCTCGACTACAAGCTTTGTGACTTTTTGTACTCTGATTAGGCTTTTTTGGACTCAGCTCTAGAGCACCTTGAACATTAGCCAATCAGATAATATCTGATTGGCTAATAAATATTATTTAGTCGATAAGTGGTCCGAATTTTTTGCTGTAGGACGTGGAGTTGAGGGATAATTTGATTATCTGGGCTTATGCCTCGATTTTTAGCGCCATCAGCAGAGGAGTTCAATGAAAAAATAAAAACTTTCTCCAGTAGAAAAAATTTATTTGATTTCTTCGCTCTAATTAATATTCCAATAAAAATAGTATCATTCTAATTATTGTTGTTGTTATTGAATATCACATGTTGCTTGAGTTTTTCTCCAAAAGCTTTGGTATCTAATCCTGAGTTCTGTTTGGTCTTCATTCTCTTCAGATAAATGTTCTCGAAATTTTATGGAAAAATATTTTTCTTCTATCCTAGATATCTCCGGATAATTGTTCGAACATTCCCATTTTTAATTCACACTTGAACCAATATCACCACTTTATTACTTGTTTTCTAGCATAAAGGAACATACATTACAAATAAATAAAATAAATAAACTATGAGAGAAATTACATGTCTTTCTGTTTCGCTAATTAAAAAAAGTAGATTTAAATAAATTACTAAAACATTGGGTATAACTTTATTGCATGTTTATAGAACAATATTTTGCTAGAATCTTCTTAGCCAAGAGTATTTATTAAGCTGACTAAGTTCACAGAATTGAATAAGCAATCAAGATGATTTCTTTTGGGCCCCAGACTATCAAGCATGCTTGCACAAGCATTTTTGAGTATCTGTGGCGATAATTGTTCGCTTGTGGCTTTCTCTACTGTCTTCAAATAAATATGAAAGAAAAGCAAGCTTGTTAGATAGTCCGGGCCCTATTACGCGAAATACAAAGACAAAAACGCTATAATTAAAAATTTTCTAAGACATTACAATTTATTTCAAATATCATATCTAGTACCCAACTTATTCTACTTATATTCAGCATGTTAACGAAAAATTTCAAGCTTCAAATCCTAGCCTAGAATAAGGAAAAATAGAGAAAATGTTAATTCTAAGAATTTTCATTTTCATTTACGAATGAATATTCTATTCTTATCCTTAATTAATCAATCAAACTAATCGCAAGTACGTTTTATAGCACAAAATTTTATTATGTATTAACTATAGTTTTAGTTAATATATGAAAAATAGGCTCCATTATCCTTGATTGTGCAAATTTTGTATTTTTCATGGATTAATTTCAAACGAATTCACCTGAAAATAATCAAACAGGAAAACGATTGTCGTTTTTAGTTATTTATCTCAATTATTGTTGAAAATTACGACCACAACCGCACTTTTTACTTAAAAAATCCCATTTCCCTCGATTTTTTTTAAGCGAATATTTTTACAATTTAGCATTTGAAGCATATGGAAGAATTTTATCACATTATAATTAGTTTTGAAAAATTTTCGCTATCCGATTATTTCAAAATATTACTCAATTTATTAATAATATCAACGATTTTCTAATTCGATTCTATTATTTTACAAAGTTTTCGTTAATATTTTGCTATAAATATTGCTTAGGAAAAGCGAAAAAGTTTTAAACTCTATTACATTCGAAATTTTGTTGGTAATTTTATAATGCGAAACTGAAATGATTATTCTTCGAAAACAACTGAATAGAGGGGTCTCAAAATAAATCACAACCTTATTGAGTTCAAATAAGCAAAAACCCGGAAATCGAGGTAAAATACTAATGATAAAAATTATAATTTCTAATTATTCTAATCAAACACCCTGTATAGTTTTCCCCATATTTTTTTATAATTGAAATAAAAATTAAACTCGTAAACTATTCATTGAACTATTTGAAGTTTGGTCAGTATCAAAACTGGCCATTGCTGCTGTTGTTGTATCATCCGAGTTCATGTTAATTATATCAACTTTATTGAACTCTAATGTTTGTTCTCGAATTATAGACATTGGTGTTGTTGTTGTTGGTAGTTGTTGTTGATTGGCTGTTTCATTATTTGCAGCTGTAGCAGCTAAACGTATCAAATCTTTTTGTGATTCACGTGCTTCAACTAAGAATATACTTTCTTTGATTTCTTTCAATGAATATTGATAAATCTTATCATAGATGACACCGTGAAGACCTAAATTTTTTAGGAATTTGATCGTTGATGGATCAGCATTCTCATCACCCCAACAAAATATTATCAAACCAGTACGCTTCACGTGCTCCACCTGGAAAACAAAATCACAATCAAAAATTCTCATTTCCAACTAATTCGATTTGAAAAATTAAATAATTAATAATAATAATAATAATAATAATAATAAAAATAACGATAATATAGAGAAATTTTTCAAGTTCAAAATTGTCCTCGATTTTGGCGCCCTCTATACACGAACTACCGAACCTTCGGTCACATTAATTTCCAGTAGGAAGTAGTAAAAGTGTCTCCCCTAAAGATTTCTTTTTGAATTTATTCAATAATTTTCAAAAATTTCTATATATTTTTCCGAATTTTTGGTAAACTTGCTTCATATTTATTGAATCTATCAATCTATTCCCAAAATTCTCTATTTCTCCTTTGTTGTTAAAATTTTGATCCGTGTAAATTCTCTTCGAATCGTAGAAGACTGACTGATACTTACAAGATTTCTCAAATTGACTTCTATTATCTTGCTTTATTTTTTTGGATTTTTAATTTAAAAAAATTAACTCCTGACGTTTTTCTCTTCACCTTACTTTACAACAGATTGAAAGTATGTTACTCTGTTTTGTTTCTTCATTTAACCGTAAATTGGCACATCTAGAAAAACATATTTCTCTAATTATTCAATCGTTTCTGGATTCACATTCAGATATAATTTGTTTAATTTTTTTTTAAAGAAATTACCGTACAATTTGTATAATTTTGCGGTGATATTTTTTTCATCTTTTCTGTAATTGAAATTCGTAATACGATTCGTCAAGAAATCAAAGCGAAAGCAAATAAATATGAATAAAGACAGTGGAAATTCTAAGATAGTGCAATTTGTAAAAGCTTACTGTTAGAATTATAGGAAAACAGAACGAATTGTACGAATTTTCGAGCACTATCATAAAATTTTGAATTGTGGAAAGATTACTTTCACGAACATAATGACTTATTCAATTTCATAATCTATTGAATAAGAAATCGTTTCTACTCAAGTAGTAATTAAATTGAAAAACTACACAATAATATTGAAAAAAATACAATTGTTGTGTCAAGCTGTAAATAAAATTTTAGTAACAATTCAAGATTGAGAGATAAATTCAAAAAAAAAACAACAAGATAATAAAAATTAAAAATAACAAATAAAATAATTGATAATTACCAGAGACGGATTTTTCAGTAAATCTTCAGTGTGTACATTAATTCCTAAAATTTGTATCATATTTGCATATTGAGTTGCAGCTTGTATTGACCAACATCTAGGATCATTATATCTTGGATAAACTGTACTTTCGCCAATTGTTAAAAACATAACAGGATATTTATTTTGTTTTAATCTTATAACTGAACATATATCAGGACTAAAACAACTAAATATGATACGCCTTTCACCACCATAACGTAATACAACTTCAATTATTGTATCCAAATATAAATTCAAATCAGTTGGATGATACAATTCATATGAACCATCATCTAATTTCATTGTCCATTTTATCTCAATATTGAAACCAACATGTGGATTTAATACTTCTAATATATGTTGTAATGTTGGAAATGGTTGATGATCTTCCAAATCTTCATCAAAGAAACGTGGGTTCTTTGTTTTGCCCTCACTCAAATGATAAACCTATAAACAATAAAACAATTTTTAAAAATTAAATTAGATAATATTGTACAAGGGTCATTGGTATTTTATTCATGTATTTATAAATATTTATTTGATTGAAAAAAAAAGAAACGATGAAATTAATTAAAGTAAATATTTGTTTATTGCAATCGTTATCGATAATATTATTAAACACGTGCTGCATTTATTTAAAAACCCAATGATAAAAATATCGACCTCTAGCAAGGTTAATATTTCGAGAAAACCG
>JAZBGZ010000127.1:72718-84381 GCA_037414795.1 Stenodera caucasica | reverse complement strand
AATGTATGCTAAACGTGCATTTGTTCATTGGTATATACATGAAGGTATGGAAGAAGATGAATTTATGGAAGCACGTGAAGATTTAGCAGTATTGGAAAAAGATTATGAAGAAGTTTCAATTGATGATATTCAATAACATTATTATTAATATTATTATCTTTTTTTCAATCATTATTAATCGTGTTTTTTTATTTTTGTACAACACAAATAAATTATTTTTTCAATATTTTATAATTTTAAGTACTTAAGTTTTCAACAATTTATTCAATCTATCAATTTCTTTACCCAAAGTATCTACATTTTCCTAAAAATAAACCAAAAATAATTCAAATCATGGGAAATTGTAAACTTACTTTCAAAGTTATATTTTTGAGTAGAGCATCCTCAAGTACAGCTTGTATCTTTCGATTGATATCTAATGATAATTCAAGTGTTAAATTATCATCAACTACACGTGAACTGTACATTGATGCCATAATACCATTTAATTTCGCGACGTTCGCCTATATCAAACAAATGAAATATAAATAAATAAAATTACAGTAACAAAAAGCGAAATAAATTGATAAATTTTCAAAGAAAACATCGCATAAATTAGCAATAAAAATATTGAGACTCACCAAAATGCTGAAGGCTGTTGTTTCAAATTGTTTGAATCGATAGAGGGAGAGAGCAAGACAGAAAGCAATTGAATTATATAAATACTTCCATACAAAACAAAGCAAAAGATAGTAGAGAAGAGAGAAATTTAATTTTTATAATAATAAATAATTTACCTTATTTTTATCCATTGCATTCGATGATAAAGTTCCAGACTGATCACGTAATATATAACTTTGTAATAAACGAGTCTTCTTCTGTAATTCAATAATTAATGTGTTAACATGCTCTTCTAAAAAGTCGATTTTTTCTGATTTTTTAGCACTAGCGCGTTGTAATTTGACGATATGTTCAATTAAAGTTTGTCGATCAAATGGCAGATCAGGTTGTACAACCTGGAAATCGAAAAATCTATTATCGAGGCGCCTCTTCTAAAATTAAGTTTGTTGAGAAATTTTCAACTACTTTATCGAATCATCAATTAATAACACTTAGAAGGACACAGATCAAATTGTAGAGTCACAAAATAAAGAGATTTTATTGGAGTTTCGAGAAACTTTGAAAACAACAAACTTTCTAAACTTACTTTAACTTGATCAACTGTTCCATTTGATTGATCGCCCGTAGTACTTAATGAAGAACTTGAACTACTACTACTTGTATTAGTGAAATTTTCTTGTTGTTCCAACCTTTTTCTGCATTGTTGTAATTCTTTCATTATTTCCTAAAAAAAATTAATCAATAAAAAAACTTTTAAAATTTATATTCAAAATCTACTCTAAATGATAATTCATATTTTCGTTTCATTACAGCATTTTCGCCTTTTTGATCAGCAATTTCTTGTTTTAATTTTTCATACGATATTGTTTTATTATCTAAATTCTTCCTTAACGTTTCATTTTCTTCATTATATTTAATTCTTTCTTCTGATAATTGTGTTGATAACATTTCAGCTTTTGTTTCTTCTTCTTTAACTAAACGTTTCAAAATTGTTTGTTCACAAGTCAATTGCTGTACCTATTTTTGTTTAAAACAAAAATAAATATATTAGAATAAGAATTGAAAAATGTTTTAAAATTTTTCTGTGAATTACTTTAGTTTCTAATGCTGTAAATTCCGATTGTAATCGTACGTTTTTATCAGTCAATTGTTGTGTAAATAATAATAACTCAGCTTCACGTTCACGACATGCCAACATATCTGATTCTAAATCATTATTACGTTGTTTCAATGAATCAATTTGTTTATTACATGCTTTTAATTGTTCTTGTTCATTAGTTAATTGTAATTTTAATTGATCGAATTGTGTATTTTTCGTTTGTAGATCAGCTGTTGTTTGTCGCTGTTGTTCACTGCAAGTTTTTAATTGGCTCAATTTTTGTTCATTATCTAAACGATCACGTTCTAATTGTTGTACTTTTAATGATAAATTATTGTTCTCTTGTAGCATTTCTTGTTGTTTTTGTTGGGATTTTTCCAACTGTAAATTTAAATCTTTCATTTGCTGATCTTTCGCGTCTTTTTCATGTCGTAATAAAATCAAACTTGCTTGTTGCTCTTTCAATTGTTGATCTATTGAATTTCAATTAAAATTCTTATTAAATCAAATATATTGATGTTGTTCAAATATTTACCTAAAATATATGCCCGATTCTCTTGAGACGTGTGAAATTCTTTTATAGATTCTTCAGCATTATTTCTAGCTTGTTGTATTTGTGTTGCTGCATCTAAAATTTGATTATTGAGACTTTCAATTTTATTTTGGCACTCTTTATGTAATTCCATTTCAATTTTCAAATTATTCTGTGACCATTTCAATTTCGTTTCAAGTGCACTTAAATCATTTTTATAACGATCAAGTTCTTGTTGTATTGTTTTCAATTCATAACATTTATTATCTAACATTTGGCAAATTCGTGCTTTTTCATTTATCATCGTTTGTAGTTTATGTTGTAATATTTCATTTTCACGTGTTATATCTTTAAATTTTTTTTCATACTGTTCTTTTTGTTGTTTCTGTTCCAAAACATTTTTTTCACTAACAGCATATCGAATCACCATGGCTTCTTTTTCTTTAACGGATAATTCTTTATGTTTTACAGCCTATAAATAACAATTTCAATTATAGAGTGATTGAAGAAATAAATAAATAAATGACTTACTAATTCCAATTTAGATTCCAAATCTTCACAGACACTTTCTAAATATAAACATTTATCACGTAAATTTTTCATTTCTTTAACATGTTCTTGTTGTTTTTGGTCATAAATTACTTCATTATTATATTCATAATTAGTATGACTTTCATTTGGTAAATCACCATTGATCGATTCAGAATTGTCTTGTTTTTGAGGTAGTTCTTCTAGATTTGACGACATATGGTCCATTTTAGATATATCTGATTCATTTATTTCATCCATTTAAAATGTAGAATATTATTTGATTTTTGTTTTTTGGAAAATCAATCAAATATTATTCTTAAATAATAGATTTTCACAAGAAAATTTCATTTCAAAGGTAGCATTTTGAACAACAATAATCTGTCAAATATCGAATTTATTTTAAATCGGGGCTTGAGCTTAGTGGTTCAACTACCTGTATCGCTGTGCCTAATTATCTTATAACAAATAATAATTATTATCTAGTTTTTATGTTCCTAATTTCGATTATCACAAGTCAATTTGAGACAAAAAAACACGCATAAAATAATGCATATTGTTGATAACTACATAAATAAACGATTGTTGCGTACTCTAACGATTGGACTGTGAACTCATATATAAAGAAATATATGTATAGATGTCGCTATCTGCATTTCAGATCGAATTTTGATTGGGGTACAACATAGTCTGGTTTTAAATCAATAGATTTTTTTTTAAGAGTATATTTTCAAGTTTATATGTTTATATACAAGTTAAAACATGTATCTACTTATATTTTAAATCAATACCTCAAAATTTCAATAAATAAAAATGATAATTTACAATAATTTATTTAATATTGTCAAATGATGCGTTACCGAAAGTGGCTATGAAAGACACTTCCACCGATGCTCTATCACAATAGCAATAACAGAACCCAAAAAAAAGCAACACTAATATTTAATTTTCATCAGCTATTATCTTGTGATGTTAATTATTATCATTAATAAAACTTTTGTTTTGTTGTTTTACTCCCAAACGGAAAAACGAAAGATTTCTATAATACTGCTACAGACAAAAAAAAAAAAAACCACCGTATAACAATCTCAATATTATGATATAATTCAATCATTCAAATCATTAATGTTGATATTGATGATGAGATCAAATATTGACTACCTATTATCATCCATAACAACTTGTTTAAATACTTGTACACCAGTCGACATTTGAGATTTCACCTCATGATTACCTAAAGCTGCTGTTCCATCTTTGGCAATAAATAATTGAAGACCAGAATCTAAAAATAAAAGAATTAAGACTCACGAGCAATAAATTTGCATTATTTGTTGCTAAAGCAACTTGTGTAATTATAAATAGTTATATTAGTTTTTAGATTTGGATTAACTAGTTTACTAACTTTCTGCTGAATCGTCGGCTTGTTCCAGATTTGTACTTTTCAATAATTCAGCTATTAAATGATCCGGATTAACACGCGTTATTTCAACTCTTGTACCACCACCGGTTCCACTATCAGGATCTTGAACTTGTATTTTTTTACGTCGTTCATATGCTGCTTTGGCACGATCCAATGAACCAGTCTCTGATAATACTAAACTACTTGAACTTGGATTCCTAAAAAAAAAAGTTATAACATAATCATTTATGTCGAAACAAATTAAACCAGACAAATGAGAAAAAATATAACGCAGATTGTTTAATTAACAAGCAAATAGAGAAAGCTTGAAATCTGATTACATTCAAGTAAACCTAAAGACTAACACAAAAACATGCTTATTGTGCAAAATCTTAAATTTATTGATTGGAAATCTATTTTGAATTGTATGACGTAGTTAGTAGAGAAATTAGGGAGCCCTGAAACTATTCAAGAAGGGCTTGATAATCAATAAAAAAAAAATCAAATATTGACTTTTACTTTCTACATCATAATTCCAACAACAAAGAACAAAGTGCAATCATTATTGTCAAGTTAAATACATATAAAGCAAAGTAGTAAAAAAAATTGTGCTTTATTATTCTAATAAAGTCTTCAAAAATGGATTCTGAGTTATTTCAGTTTTTGACATCAAAGAAGCCAGTTGTGAAGTCCCATTAAAATTACAATCATTTATAAAATTTGATATCACTGAAATAAAAACAATCACAAAATAAGGCAAACAATAAAAAAGAAACTACAAATCCTAAAGTTATGAACAGATCAAGAGCTATTGTACATTCCGTCAAGTTCTCACACACTAACGAGCAATTTTCTTCGTTTAAAATTTCGGGAATACGAAATGGCATATCTAAATTTTGCACTTCAATGCGCTTGATCTGAGCATACCTTAATGATTTTTTTTTTTTTAAACAAGGACTAACGTTGTGACGCTGGGACGACGAATTGTGAGATTTTGTGAACAATCAGACGATACAATGGTGGTTGTTGTTGTGGGTATTATTCCATCAGGACTGATGGCCAATGGAGCTAGCTTACCTCCTGATGTACCGTCCAATAATTTCCGATGCGATATGCCCCTGCAAAATCAATATAACCAAAGGCCCAAAAAATTTTTGGCATGATGAAAACAACCAAGGATCCGTTAGAATTTTGTTTTTTTTTTTTAACAAAAGAAAAAAAATGTATAAAAATTTGAAAAATTTGTAAGTGTTGATTGAGCAAAGTTCAGATTTATCGTCATTGAGGGGGGAAGGGTACCTTTCATCAATTAGGCAACAAGCCAAAAATCTAGATTTTGTTAAAAGATGATTATTTTAAAATTAAAAAGATTACCTTTTTATTATAATAGTCGAAACAGAAGTCCAAGGCCAGGTCTGTAAAACTTCAAAAATTTACAAAAAAAGACAGAAGAAAAAACCAAGAAAAAAAAACTCCAACAAAACAAAAAAAAAAGAAATTAGTAGTAATTTAATGGAAAATTAAATTAAAAACTTAAAAATTCTCAAAACTTGCATCTCACCTTTGAACATTATTTACTAATGTTCCATCTATTTCTGTAGTCGTTGTTGTTGATCGTAGAGAATTAAGGGATGTGGTACGTGTTTCAGGTAAACTATGTTGTTTTTTTGGAACTTTGAATTGGGAATTAATTGGATTTTTAGGGGTTGATTCATTATTTAGAGTCCTACGTTTCAAAATTGGTGTTAAAAATGAATATAAAGTTTCTGATCTGAAAAAATTGTTTGTAAAAAATTTATCACTTTTTTGAATTATTGTTGGATTAATTCGTGGTATTTCAAATTCACTTTTTGATTTAATTACACCATTATTATGATTATTTCTTGCTTTTTTCGCGTCATCTAAACTAAAACGATTAATTTCTAATAAATTCGTTGTTTTTTGTGTTGTAGTTTTTGGAATTTTATTTAAACATTCTACAACAGTTTCTGATGTTGATTTGCGTAATTCAACAAATTTCTTTGAAAAAATATCAGATTTAATCGATAATGCATCATCATCAGGTGTTTTGAAAGTTTCATTACTTGAAACACTTATTTCTGAATTATAACTTATTTCAGGTGTGAAATATTGTGAGATTTCCGAATCATCAATTGATAATTGTTTATTGAATTCAATTCCTGTTGAATTATTGAATGAATCTTCTGAATTTTGGATTATTGTATTTGGAATACGTAAACGATTTGGAAATGAATTAACACGGATAAAATTGGAATTATTTTTTGTTGTTGTTGTGTTGGTAGAATTTACAATTGTTTTCCTGACTGGTCTGTGTTCCCTATATAATTATAATAAAAATTATTTAAATAATTGCATGCAAATCGATCCTTCTATTATTATCATCATCATCATCATCATCATCATCATTTTGTTCTTGTTGTGTATTTAAGAAAAAGGATTTTAAGATAATTGAGTTCTTACCTAATATGTCCTGAATCGCCTGAACTAGATTGTCGACTATGTGAATTTATACTACTATATCCTGATGCTTTTGATAACTGACTTGTATTTGATGAATTTCTCGAATGGCCAGTTTCACAAATTATTTCATCATGTTCAGAACCAGATTGTTGTTGTGATAAATCACCACTAAATCCATCATTTGCAACAGTTATAGGTACATTACTTTCGGTTAAAGTATGTCCAATTACTAATTCTATAATTTGATAAAAAACAAAAAGTAATTTTCACATCGATTTTTAATAAAATATAACAATCACCTGATGATAATAATTGTGGTCGTTTTTTTGGTAAACTGCCAAATCCTGAACTTCCACTAGCAATTGAACCACCTAATGAACCACTAGAAAAATCATCTGATCTAGATTCAGTAGCTGAATCTTCTATTGTTGTTATAACTTTATGTTTTAATGATGGTGATGGTCTAAAGAACGCCCCCATAAATAATAAAAATATACAATCAAATCAATTTAAAAGAAGAATATTATTAAAAAGAAATTAAATTGAAAACTTACACTTTAAATAAAATATCACCTGATAATAAATTCATAGAAATTGTAAATTTGAGCATACTATTATCTTGTCGATGTCGTGCATCATAACCTTCTAATAGTGATTTTTTTTTAATTGTACCAGAACCAGCATATTCTGCTAAATTTAAATCAACAAAACCTAATTTATTAAATGAACGACCACCTTTAGATTCTTTACGTATTGATATTCTTAATATACAACGTTCTAATACACCAGTTGTTGCATTTGCCAACATTTTACATGGAAATGAAAATTTTGCATCCCATTTAACTGTATGATCCCGAACTTCCTCCCTGAAAAATGAAAATTAACAAATTTAAAATATGTAACTAATAAACAATTAATTTTAATTAAAAACAAAAATATAATAAAATACTACAATTGACCTCGACTTTCATTTGTCTAGTCTATGGGACTAATTAAATGACTTTTCAATTTAGACCATTTTAGTTCTAGTGGAGAGATTTAATATCAGTTTCAGACCAAAAAAAATAAAAAAATGACATACCTATATATCAATTTAATATTTGCTAATTGAATGGAATACGACCTAGTTTATTAGAGAATTGCATAGAAATTCCCATCATACACAAAAAAATAGGCAGAGATCTTATTAATTGGATAATAAAATATTTAAAATAGACTCTCAATTGGATGTAAAGCTAGAGATCATAATTTAGTATTATATTTTATTATTTATGCCGAGGCATGTTTATAATTTGAAAAGTTATTCAAAAAAATGAATAGAAATCCAGATGTGTAAAGCCAACTGTGAATGTATAGTGAAACAATGTCAAATTCCCTCGATATTAACGGATCTAAACTCATTACAACTGTTCAAAATGGAGATTCAACAAACAAGTCACTCTTCAATAAGTCCATTAAATTGAGTTTTGGCACTACACAAATGTAATAACCATCTCGTCAAGTTGATCAAATTCAACTTGACTTAGAAATTTCCCTTCCGAGACCTTTATAAATGAAAATGATGTGATTTCAGATAAATGTCTATCAAATAAAATTCTAATGAATAATTCAAATGGAAATTGATTACATCAGCAGATTATATACGTTCTTATGTTAATTAATTGAATATTTTTCTTGGTTCGAATTTTTAATTATAGAACAGACGACCTTACAAGGTTAACTTACAATTAGAAAATATACATTTTTATTATGATTGTTTATTTCTTTTCAATATAATCAACTATAAACAGTTGGACTCTTTTACAGATTACCTCAAAAGTATGGCATGTCTGCTGAAGAGAAGGAAAACAAGATAAAAATGGCCTAGGCCACGACCTTGCTTCAATTGAACATTTTCACAGATTCTGACCTACAGTTTCCTGCATGGAGTGATATTTCATTTACTAATTATATAAATAAATAGTGTAAATACATATTTATAATACATACATGAGATAATATTGAATAATAAGTATTTCAATTCAGACTTTCATCGTTTCTATGCTCTAACTAATAGAAAATTAACCGAATGATAGATCTAGAATAGAAAGAGATTTAGATTTAGATTTAGATTTAGATATTGAATAAATTTTATTAGAATCTATCTATATAAATAGTTATGTTTTGTTGTCATCATATAAATTGGAAAATGAAATGGGGGAAAATCAATAATGAGAGCTTCATTTCTAAATAGTAATTTTATGAAATTGAAAAAGAAACCCCAAGGATTTCAATTGATAATGATTTTTTGGGCTTTCCCATAATCATGACCCAGTTTAAAAACTTGAATCTTATAACAGCCAGACTGATAATTTTAACTATAATTAAAAAATCAAGTTGACTGAAAATAATTAAATTATAGTGTTTTTCATATAGAGCTTCCTGTTAAAAGTATAGTATTAACAATCTAATCAATTTCCGTTTTTCAATAAAATCAACTATTTTAGAATATCTTATTTTATATAGTATGATTTGAAAAAAAATTCAAAAATCGTTGTTACTCTATAAATAACCCTGTAAAGATAGCCAATTTATTTTTAAGACCACTTATTCATCTCATCTTTCAGTCAACCTCAACATAATATCGAGATGTAAGTAGAGTTTAAGTCATCCTCAACCTTGAATAAGCTTGCACGATAAATTGAACAATTGGTTCTTAGTACTCTTAATGTTAAGAAGTTGAATTACTAATTATAATAAAAATGGGACAACAGTAGAATGAGATTCAGATTCTTTGATCTAAGTTACTAATTTAATTTTATTGAAGATTAGATAGAAAAAAAAAATAACTTACCGACTACTTTGATCTTGAAAATTGCCACCATCTAATAATCTAAGTTTGGCAAATAGGACGGCAGAAACAAAAGGCACTTCTAATAGTTCATCTAAACATATATCAACTTGAAATTTGTATTTCTTCTTTTTTGTCATAAATGACGCCATGCCGGCGCCTCCACCGTTTGTCATACAGAAAATACTTCTTAACTTGATCTTCAAGATATCATGATAAAGTTTTTATTATTTATTTATTTATTTTGTTTTTTCTTGAATAATTTAAAAAAATTAAGTAATATAAGTTATATCAATTTTAAGTCGAACTATATTCAATTTTGAAATTTTATATGTAATACTCTTCTATCACTTCTCAAATACTAAAACTGGATATTTCCGTTCTTCAAAATGCACGACAAATTCTTGTTATATCAACAATCATCTGCAATAAAATTCATTTTTAATTTCATTTGTTCTGCTTGTTTTATACGAATTGTTGCACAATTAATTGGGTTTGTAAAATAAGAAACGTGACTATTCAATTTTTTTTTTTTGTTTTCTGTACAAAAATTTCCCAAAGACATGTAGGTACATATATTATTTGAATATCTCTTAAGGATATTTATTATTTATTAAATTTTATTTTATACGAGTAATTACATATGTTATTCATGATGGCAGAATTTATTTTTAAATATTCTCTCATTGTAGTTTTTTACACGATCATTATTGAACATTTCTTAAAATAATTAAAAATCAAAACAGATCATAATATTTAAATTGATGAGATTTTTTATACATCAAATATCATATCAAAGATCAGCTGTAACATTTTTCTATTGTAATTGAAAGAAGTTGTTTGGAAAATTTTTGACACATCTTCCATCTACTGTAATAATGTCAGTTCTGAGTAATTTCAATCAACTCAGAAATAAATTTGTTTGAGTTCGTTATAAACAAAAATTTTATGTTTTACAATCAAATTTAAGTGCTCTAAATTTTCCAACAATTTCAACAAAATAATAATAAGAGTAATAATGAATGAACAGGAAATATGTAAATAGAAATTGGTGCAAATGTTTTACTTAAAAACTTCAACTTCCATAATGATGACTCTATATGTACATATTTTATTATTATCATTATTATTAGTGATTATTACCGGAAATAGAAGATCCGTAAATATTGAATTTTATTAGAACTTAGATTATGAAATGCTTATTATAATTTTAAATTACTGTACTTCATAAATATGAATTATCAGAAATTCTTAATTTACAAAAGATACAATAATAACAATAATTAATTCATATCGACAAAACCTTTCTTTTTAAATTAATAGTTGTACAATTAATTGTTTTGTGGTCAAAGTTCTGTAATAATAATTATAAAAGTTAAAAATAACATACCTAATGACTAATAAGTAAATTAATGAAACTGAAACAATCGAATATCAGATGACCCTCGTATCAGGGGAATGTTGGACTTTTATAACAAATTACAATAATTAATAAATTGCAATTTTATATGCACCATATTTAACATGCACCTCCAATTGCATTTTATAAAGAGGATGTAAATAGTAAACAAATCCGTTCAATTAGAATTTATCACATTCAATATAAAAAATATTTGGTTACAAAAAATTTGAGATTGTAAATAATTCGACTGTTTATTATTTAATAGAAATCCAATTTATCTAACTATTCTACAAATAACTTATCTTAAACCAGCCAACATTTAATTAATTAAATATTTGCACAATTATATTCCACTGTTTTTTTTTCGTTCAATTATTTTCTTTGAATTTTATACTTATTCAACGTATATTTTATTGAAATATACCCTTTTATTACTATTCAGAAATATTAAAAAAATTAACTGGCTTAGAATTTAAAATTAAATTATAATTATAATACTTACTGGTAATTTTTTTAATGAGTAATTAATTCAATTCATGAAAATATTGTAATAAAAAAATATATTAACGTAAAATTATTAAATACAAATCCACTTTAACGCCATTAACTTATAACTGACAATTGACAAGTGGCGATAATTTACAGAAATGACAAAACAATGTTGCCAACGCAATAATTAAACATATTTGCTTATTTCTTTTTATAATATTGTGAACTATATGGCACCATCTCTCTTCAATTGTTGAGAAGTCACGATTTGATTATTACACGCATGCGTATTTTAGATGATAT
>JAZBGZ010000127.1:58163-72617 GCA_037414795.1 Stenodera caucasica | reverse complement strand
TACACATTTTATTTAATTGGTTATCGGATATCAAAAACAGTCATTTTCACCATTTATTTACAAGCTAAATTAGTCTGAGATACATCCAAATCTTCGAGAGCTTCAAAATATTCTTCTTGTTCAGAATTAATTGATGTATTATGAATTTCAGATGATGATTCTAAATTTTGTTGACTTCCTTGACTTGTACCTCCAGATCTATTAGATAGAGATGCTGATGATGATGTAGTGGTTTCATGTTCGATTGTTTCATTATTATCATTATCGCCATCCTCACCATCGTCATCGTTATCATCATCATCATCATCATCATCATCATCGTCATCATCATCATCATCATCATCATCATCGTCATCATCATCGTCATCATCATCTATAACACTAGTAGATGGATGTACACCTACATTCTGATGATTATTATTCAAATTTAATTCAAATAATTGGAAAAAACTGTACCTAAACCGTCACCTTGACAATAAAAATGGGGTTCATCTTGGACATTATCACTTTCATCAACAGGGTCCTCGGGCTCATTAAGTAGTAGTAATAACCAAGGAGGAAATGAGTTTTCTGTTTTTGTATTTTTTTGAATAAATATTAGAATTAATTGAAAAACTAATTGGAATTGATTAAAAATTACCATCTTCAGGTGAATTAATATTACAATGTGTTACTGATAGATAATCACTTGGAGTAATTGGCTCTTCTATTTGTACTGTACCCATTTCACAATCTTCAAGTAAATCGATATGTGAATTAGAATCAAATAATGCTTCACGACTTGACCATGCAATTTCAGCATCTTCTTCAATATTTGGTTGTGGTGGTAGTTCATTATTTTCTATCAAATTTTCCAAATCTTCAATTAAATTATTTATAAGTAATTCATTATTATTATCAACATTAACATTATGGTTATCAATTAATTCTTCATCAACAGGATTTTGAGCTGGATAATTATTACCTTCTAAATCACGATTATTATTAGCTAAATCACCGTTTTCAACAATTTCAACTTGTCGTTCAATTGGTTGATGTTGTTGTTGTTGTTTTTCTTCTTCTTCTTCTTCAATCAATTGATTGATTTCTTTGATTAAAATTTGTTGCTCTTGTTCAGGCTCAATTTTATTTAGCGTATTTTCTAATAAACAATTTGCAATAGATTTGGTATCTTTGAATGAATTATCATCATCACTATCTGGTGATTTTGTTTTAACATTTGATGGTCCAGCTATTGGAAATTTTGTTATTTCATCACATATTTGTTTCATTGCTTCACGATGTGATAAATTTGTTGATAATTTAACGAATTTCAATTTATCCAATTCATTTAATTCATCAAACATTTCTTGATCAAAAACTGATAATATATTCGATAAGCGATTTGATTTAATTTCTTGTTTTTGTTGTTCAGTTAATGGAATATAATCTTTGGGCGATTCATCATTTAATGGTGATTTTTGATAACCGGAATCATACAAACTATATTGCTGTTGTTGTTGTTGTTGTTGTTGTGTATTTTCATCCCAATCATCAACAATACATTTATTATCAGATTCATAACCAGATGCTTCAGTCTCACTATTATCATCGTCATTATCCATATTTGAATCGATAATTAAACAAGTTTCTTTACAGTCAGTCTCTTGAATTATGCATTCTTCAACTTTATAGTTGAATTTTAATAAAAGGCCCCTGGAATTTTAATATATATTTTTTTTTAATTAAATGTCAAAAATGTTGTCAATTATAATAAAACCTCAATTCAGACATTGTGATAAATTGTCCATAAAAACCATAAATAAGCTTCTCAATTGGTATTTCTAAACGATTTTTCATATGATTAAAAAACATGGAATGCTGATGATTGAATAAACTGATTCTATATTTAATTTCATCATGAATTTTCTCCTCTTCACTACGATTATCGATTAAATATGGATAATCAATATTACAAATTAATTTATATTTTTGTTCATATTGTTTTGTATGTGAATCATAAGTACATACACCATATGAATTATCAAGTATAGAAGTTTTTGTTATTTTCTTCTTATTAACAATATTATCACAGATTATATTTTTACGTACAAAAACAGCTAACTGTGTACAAGTACCAACATATTTAGTATCGTATGGTCCTAAACCAACACCATCAAAATCTACAGTATAATCTGGAAAACGTTCAACTATATTTAATGACCATGATTCGAATTGCTCACGAGTCCATTCAAATTTATGATCTATATGACGTAAACATTTTTTATTCGGAAATAATTGATTGAAATCTATATTAGGTGTTGTGATTATTACCAATTTTGGTTGCATATATTCAAAAATATTATAAGGAAGAGCTTCCAAAGTATCCGGATATAAATGTTCAATCCTACAAAAATTCACAATAATTAGTTATAAAATAAACTGAAGAGATGATAATGGCTCAACAATTCTATAGCAATAACTGCATCAATATCTTTGAGATTCTCATCAGGTTCTGAAACACTTCCAACAAAAACTTTTACATTCAATTCACTTGATCTGTTGATATGATCGGCAATTAAAGGTCGTACTTTAAATAATGACTGTGTCAATATATCTTCATCAATATCAACAAATTTCATTTCATTTATATGGAATAAGTTTTTTAAATAAACAAATAAATCCAATTCTGCACAGCCGAAATCAATAATTGTTCGTATTTGATTTCGCCAACGTTCATCTAATAATATTTGAGTTATACGTTGATAGCGTTGTTTATATAATGGTGGATCAAATTTGATATCATTATTTGCTGTACGTATAGCAAATGTACCATTACGATTTTTATTAATTGTAAATTTTGGTGAATGGAGATGTAATGTTTTCTGATGGTTTGTTTTTCTTAGAAACGAATATATCCAGTATACTATGAAATGGAATGTTACTATCATGATTGAATTTAATCATTTAATGATGATTTTCAGTAGAAATTGCAGATTTAATTTGAATAATCGGTTTTCAGTTATCATTTCTATTTCACGACAGCACAAAAATTTGATATAACAACATGGCTGCCAACAAATGCCACCGGTAAAATAAAACCCTTAATTTTATTAAATTTAAAGAATTATTTAGTATATTCTAAAAATTCGTTAATGATTAAACAATTATTTATAAAATCTATTGAATTATTTTCTCAAAGATTTTTATATTAGGATATTTCTAGTGACTTTCCTTTTAAGCGACTGCCATCTTGATTATTGACATATTCAATTCAATTATAATTGTTTTCTAACCTTAGAAATTTGAATTTGTAATAATACTAATGATAGAAAAAAATGTTTTCAGCTGAAATTACAGATTTTCGTATGGTTTACAATGTTTTGAAAGCAATAACGTTTCGTGATGTAGTTTTAAAGTGATAAACTCCAATTCCTTATTGAATTGCTCAATATTTTTAGTATGCAATAATTCGTCCAATGGAAGAAGGTCTAAAATTCACTTTAGAAGAAATGAAAAGTATTGAAACCTCAGCTTATATCCCACAAGAAATGTTCACAAACTATAAAATAGATAATAATGAGGAAATTATTTTTAAAATTAGTATTAAAATCTTCACGGAATGTTTAAATATTTTTGGTGATGATAGTAATTCAAGTATAAAATTGTTGTACAAATCTGTTGGTTCACCTTTATGTTTAGTGTGAGTATTCAAATTTGGAATCTTCAATTTCGAATTAATAAATTGATTTCAATTTAGAATGACTCACAATGAAGACAATATTACTATCGATTGTGAAATGAAAACATTGAATGTTGATGATTATCCTGATGTTAGTTTAGCTGAGGAATGTAATTTAAATAAAATTGTAATTGAAGCAAATATTTTAACTGAACTATTACAACGTCTCGATAATTCAGCTGATGAAATCAAAATTTCAATCAGTCCAGATGCTCCATATTTCAGTTTAACATCAAATGGTATTTCTGTACGTTATTTGATACTGTTTAGCCATCTATGTTTTTTTTTGGGACTAATTTAGATATATTGATCAGTTCCATAAAAAAGTAGATGGGACGAATATAATTACATAATTTGAACATTTTTCTTTTTTTAGGGTGAATCTAGTGTAAATATATCGAAACATTCTGAATCAATTTCGGTTTATAATTGTAAAGAAAAAACTGAGGCATTCTATGCATTTTCTAATGTTCGACAAGTATTAAAAGTAATGAATTTTGCACAAAAAATCGCAATATCAACTGGTGAATCTGGGTTATTAGGTTTACAATTAGTAATAATGTCTGATGAGAAACAGATGTATGTTGAATATTATGTTACAGCACAATATTCAGATTAATAAATTTTGTTTTTTATTCACAATTATGATTTAATATAACTATAATCACAAAAGAAAAACTAGAAAAACACGATGGTAGGAGAGAAATTCTACAAATATCAAAAGGTATACACAAAAATTCATAATAATCACAATGAATTCCAATTTTAAATATTAACAAAGAAAAAAACAAAAAAACAAGCATTGGGCTACTTTTCGCTGTTGTTGATAATAATCAAACAAATCAAAACAAATATTTATATAACTGCATTTTAGAAAATAACAATATAAAAAAGATAACTTGTTAATTTAAAAATAATAATAATAATAATAATAAGTTAGCTATTTACATGCAAATTAGATTCAACAAAAATTAAGTATTTATTTATAGTATTTAGCTTAGATATTGGCTCAATAGAAGTGCGATTTTTTTTTCAAGCACATATAATAGCCGCAAATAGAAATCACTGTAAAACAAATCATTTCTTAATTTTCAATTTTTTTTTTGTTTTTTTTTCGCAACAGATCAATTTTTAATTATCCCATACCAATTATTGAAAAGACAAGAAAGAAATGCTCAAGCTCTCTGTTACATTACGGTTTAAATAATAAGTTAATTATTTTGATCTACTGTTATTATTATTATTATAATTGATTACTTAAATTAATTTGAATTAAATTTATCGCATAGATGTTGCATTTATAGAACTCATACTAGATAATGGAGTATTAGATACTGAATAATTTAATTTTTCTAATTCTTCATCCACTTGATTATTACGTAATTCTTGTGTTGTATATAAAAATTTATTCCATTCATCGTGTCTTGGATGGGCAAAATTCTATAAACAACAATAATAATAATTATTATAAATATGATAATGATAATTATGATATTAATAGTAACCTCCGCCACATCATAAACCCAAATTTTGCCTTGATTATCACCAACAGTAACATGTAAACCAGATGGTGTCCATGATACACGATTTAATGCTGGATTACCATCAACTGTTATACTAGCTGTTGGTACCTCTGTATCTTGATTTAAATTCCATAAATCTAATCTACCACTACCATCAACAGCTGCAAATAATGCCGGATGTGCTGGTGACCATTTTACATCCAATACATAATCACCATTATCTTCAAATGAATAAATCGGTTTTGAATCCTGAAAATTAAATAATTAAATTTATTGATTTTCTTGATAATACAATTTATTTATTTCTTTATTACCTTCAAACTCCATAATTTTATTGTCCAATCAATTGATGATGTTAAAAACATATGGGAAAAATCAATACCACCTTGTACAGAATTAACACTAATTCCAGTTATAGGACCTTGATGACTATCATAAATATCTGTAATACCAGCTTTGGCACCATGACGACATGCTGAATATGCAGCACCTTCTTCACTACCCACTACAAAATTATTAACATCGGAATGTGGAAAATCTAAACAGGTCACAGCCACTGGTTTCGATTGCATACGATGTAAATCTAATGTTTCTTGAGGTTGACCTAACATATCTAAAGACCAAGAACATAATCTACCATCTGTTGATATACTAATTAAATTATGAGCATTCTGAGTGCCCACTACACTCATACAATAAACAGGATGCTACAAAATAAATTATTATTTATTATTTAATAATAATAATAATAATAGTAATAAAAATAATTTACGAACTACGAAAAGAACTAGAAAAATTATCTATCTAGTCATAAAAAGATAATAATAAATCTGCTCATTTTCTAATCTCAATACATAATGTTTCTAGTTTCTCTCGTAGAACTTGATTAAAAAATCACAACTTACTGTATGTGCTGCTGCTGATAAAGGTGTTCTTTGTATTGGTGTCCGTTTTTGTACACGATTATCCCATAAAACTATCTGTCCTGAATATGTACCGCCTAATATTAAATTTGGATGAAATCGTGCAAATTTCGCTGATAATACTCCACTTTGACAATGAAAAATATATTCAGGTGTTGTTTTTTTAAATTTCGTATTCCATATTAAAACAACACCATCAGGATCATTTGGTAAATCTTCATTATTATTATACGAAGCTAATAATAATTCAGGATATTGTGTTGACCAATCTAATGAAGTTACACAACGATTTCGTGTCCATCGTTCATCAAAAAATGAACGATTCAATGAGATACGTTGATGAGATTTTTCATCTCTATAGATAAAAATTTCAAAATTTAAATTTAATAACTAACAAAAATAATAATAGTTACAATCCTTCTTCGCTTAGTCCACCACTATAGTCAGTATAATAATCGATACTCTCACATAGCACTCGTTCCATAATTCTTGAAGTTCTATCAATGAAATGTTGAAAATCTTCCGATAATATAATCATTTGTTTCTCTTCTTCACTCAGTTCTCTCACTGAAATTGAAAGAAAATAAAAATAAACTTAATTACAAACAACCAGCTAATTAAAATATGTAGAGTTTTCTTACCTTCCTTAATTTCTTGTTTGGCTTGCTCTTGTTCCAATGCAGTAACAGCTGGTTGAACTTCTTTAACTTGTGGTAATCCATGTGGTAAAATGCCAGGTGGTAATTTACTACCGAATCCACCAATGTGTGGAAGACTACCTTCTTCATCCTCACCTTGTCCATCGTCATACGTCAAAACTGTGGTGAATAAGGTGTACGCTCTATCTCATGCATTCATACATACTCACTCATTCATATAAAAAAAGAATGATACCAATAACATAAAATAAATTATCTACCAATCACTACATCATCAACAACAATCAAACACACTTATAACTAAAATTTTAACTTTGTCCATAATCTTGATCTCTTCTTACAATTAGTCAACAATTGACCACTTGAGATTAAAATAAAGATCAAGATCAAAAATTTTATAAAATCACAGAAATTGAATTGGACAAAATCATAAATTAATTAATATAGATTGCCTCAGAATAAAGTAATTAAAAAAAGATGGAAATAATGAAATATACGTGTAATAGATGGAAGGGGGGAAACCAAGGAAATGAAAATAAAACGAAAAGAATTTCATTCCAAATCAAATTCACCATTTAGTAAAAATATCATTCCACAATTATTTTTTTAATACTTGTGAATCAACTATTAATGCTGAATTAGCATGTTTAGTAGATATAAATTATTAATAGCAAAAAGCATGTATGTTTCAATTCTCGAAACACAATGAGCATTCCATTACAAAAATATGCTTATGTGTTTCTTCTGTTTAAACTACTATTAATATGCAAATAAATAGCTAATAAAATGAAGCAAGACTATGTGCATTGATTTTTTTTTTTTTTTTCAGGATGGGAGTCGGAAAAGCCACCTACCTGTGAATTCGTCCTCCCATTCTAAACCCGGATTTAGATTGTATTCGTCTTAAGAGGAAAGAAACATGTATCAGTTAGGGGGAAATAGATCAGAAATTACAATAAAGGTTGTGTCTATGACTTGGCTGCACAACTAACAACAAAACTTTTATTGTAAAATCATTTAAATAATTAATAATTATCAAAATTGATCAAAAAATATTCTTTTTTCTTAAAACAAAAATAAATAAATAATAGCAACCAAGATAATTTATAAATAAATTACAGTGCCTTCAAAAACTATTATTTTATACTTTATACATATTTTACATGCTGTTAATTGCATAGTGAAAAATTAGTCAATTAATTATAAAAAAATTAGTTAAGCCAAAGTGAAATCATTTAATTTGAAAAAAACAAAACCAATTGATTTCACTTTCAACCCATAAAGCTTTGGTGTTAGTTTACAGATAATAATTCAACATGTGCCCTTTAAAAGTGGAGAAAATGAAACGAGAAAAATAAAAATTATGTGATTGAATTGTGACATAAAGAAATCTTTTGATGAACTCAATTTTAAAATTACTCTGATAAAAAGGAGATAAAATAAAGGTAAAAAAAAGTAATTATAAAAATAGTAGGGAATCTTCTTCAAAAATTATAATGATTATAATAATAATAAAGCAAATATTTTGAATAAAATCATAAACTTACCGTAATAATCGGTTGCATGAGCTAAGAAGAAATGAAAGAAACAAAAATATATGTATTAAAATTACTTCTCAATATAATCCATCATATTATACGAAGTTTGATCACGAAACACCCGGAATACAAACGCATCTCAAGATTTAGCAAATAAGTGATAATTTTTTATGTAATTAAATTTTTTTCATCCTAGGTTTTCTAAATATGAAACTTATTGAAGAACAGCCCATATGTATAAAATTTTATGCCAAAATTGAACTTCCATTAAAACGGTTCGTCAACTTTTGAAACCGACAAAAATATTATGAAATCATCTGTATGCTGATCAATGGTTAACTATTGTGCAAAAAATTACTTGAAAAGAGAACTTTTTGAAAGCGCTAGTAGTTTCTTGATCAAACCTCGTATTCTAATAAAAATAACAATACTTATAATAGAAAATACATAAACAAAGGAAACCTATTGATAAAAATTAAGTGCTCTTGGTTCACTAGAGACAATCTAAAATTTTCCACAGCTGAATAATATAAAATCATAATTAAAGCATACAAAATAAGGATAGGTGCACATGTTTTGTTTTTATTTTTCTAATTCATTATCATTAATTTAGATTTAATTTATAAAATTTCTATATCAAACATAATATTTAAGCTTCAATTTAATTGATTAAATAATAAATCAAAAAATTACGTGGTGCAGTTATTCGCGCTAATTTTTTTTTTCTTCATATCAACACAAATAAATATAATTTGAACGTGCACCATACCTTTACGAGGCCTCCACCAATCCTCCATGTAGCCTTTAAGTGGGGAAGAAGATGAAGAAGATCCTTGTTAGCAACGCATACAACAATATGTCATATGTGTATAATAAAGAACTTCATTGATAAGAACCCTTTGAATTTATTAATTTTTTTTTCTAATTTCATAATAAATTAATATATTCTTTTTAAAATTGGGTTCCACTTCAAGAAGATCTATCATTATAGATTTTGTTCTCTTTTATTTATGAGGATAAGATTTTTTAATTAAAATGAATTAAATGTATATGCAAATGGTGTAAGGAATGAAATTCTAGTGCTGGAAATACGTAAAGAAAAAAAAAAACGAATTGTGCCTGATTAAAATGAAATAATAAAAATTTTGTTTTCAATAATGGTGTTTCTTGTTTTGGCTTTAAATTTTTTTACTTTTACTTACACTTTTTCCATGAGAAAATTCCAAAATAATCTAGGCAGCATAAAAATTATAATATAATATAACATATTTTTATTATCATTTCAATCTAGGCCCAAAATATTATTCGAAAACCACACAAAAATGATAGGGAAGAAAAAAAACCGAAACCAAAAGCATAAAGAAAGCGTAAGAAAGTAAATTAAACTAAATCAAATTTAATTAAAAAAAATACTCCGTGCAGCCAAATTATGACATTTACATAATGATTTTAATTCAAATAAATCATGAAATTAATCAAAAAAATGTATGAATAACTCTAGTTTCGTTCCCATCCAATTTGGATTATTCAAAATTGTAATCTTGTATTGAAAATGATTACTCCAAGAGCAATTTAAATTTAAGTAATAAAACGAAACGAATTTTGATTAAAAAATTTTAAAATTTTGGTATCAACGCTTAACATTCTAATGAAAATATACAAATATGACTAAAAAACTGAATTTATCGTTAATAACTGAATTGCGATGAATTCTGGGGGAGGGGGGCTGGAAATTTTGCCAATTTAAAAATTGAATAAGAGAAATTATTCCTTCATAACATCTCTTGAATATCGGATAGAACCGATTTTTATCAATTTTCCTTTCATTTTGCCGAAAATGAATAATTTCCAATATTCCAAGCCAAAAATTTTGATACTTCTACAAATAATTTATAAAATTATTATAGTTGTTGCATTAACATCAAGATGATTTATAAATAAAAATCAGTTTGAGAAAAACATGCAAAAAATGTATGAAATTTGGCTGAAAAAACAACTTACCGTCCCGTTCATGACCTGTTGTTGTAGTTTGTGTTTGTTTCGTATAAGTTAAGACTTCTTTCGGTGGAATATTTGTTGATTGTACAGGAACAACACTCAATTGTGGTGTTCGTTTCTTATACAGCCCAACACTATGAATAACAAATTTTTAATAATAATAACTAAAACAATGGTGTGAATGGGAATTTTATTCTCTATTCTATTATTTAATTATTATCAAATATTCAACTTACTGATTAGGTAGACTATTGTGTTGCAGAGATGTGTCAGGTGTATGATTGATACTATGTTCTGGTGTTACCGAATTAGCACTTGAAATACTCGATAATACATCAGATACAGGGGCAACACCCAATGAACTAAGCATTTCATCCAATTCTTTACGATCATTATCAGTTCCTAATAAGACACGATTTGTAGCTTCTTCAACATCTTTCAGTTCTTTTTCACGCCGTCGACGATCCTTTTCTTCACGTAGAGCTTGCAATCGAGCCTTTTTACGTTCTAATTCGGCACGCCGATCGGACATTGCTGAAATTTCTATTATACCTAGATCAAATCAGAATACCTTATAAAATATTTTCAATGAAATTAGTAACAAATAAGGAGTTCAAAAAGTACACTTACGGTATAACCGTACTTGTCAAGGTAAACCAATGATTTACTTACCAATCAAAAACGAGTAAATTTAATCAATATAATAATCAATAAGTTACACTTTTATTTATATAAATATTTATAATTAAATAATTGTAAATTTTTATATTTAAAATACATTTAATTTGTTGCAACGCCCGACCGATACAACCACCATTTCATTTTTGTGGTGACGTAATGCATTCGTCATTCAATGAATTTTGAATACAAATTAGCAGATTCTATTATTACAGCACTTTTTTTTAATTTTTATATTGAGAGAAACGAGAATTACTCTTTATTACAATTTTCTTAGGTTTATCTTAATAATTAAAAAGTAGATTTTCGAATAATCATTGTGATATTTACAGGGACTTTGCTTTCCAAAGTTGGCTGAACTTGGAAACTTCCGCAAGCTTTAACATTAACGTTAATTTTAATGAACGTTTTTCGAACAGAGACTATAAGTAAATAAATAAATACTATTGCACAAAGTAATTATTAGAAATTATTCCATCAGTTGTAGGGAATTATGTCAATAAAAATATTTATTTTATATAGAGATAATTACAATTCTAGACTAGCCTCTCATTCAAACTGCGGAAGATCTTTATCTTATTATTATTGACATATATTGGTATTAATGAATTTGGGAGTGGGAATATTTGAATCTCACAAAACAGTTTATTGATTATGAATTTTAATATCAATTCGGTCTTTTAACTCGATTTTTCTCGATCCAACTCATAAATTATCGGTTTCGAGGTCAATCGATATCATTACGTTACTTTCGACACAGTATAAATAATAATTTTCCATTTTAATTTATTATGTCTAATACAGAAATTTCGTTTGAAGATTTCAAAAGTTCATTAAATGATGCAAATACTTTAGTGATTGATGTTAGAGAACCAATTGAATTAAAAGACTCGGGTACAATTCCTGGAACTATAAATATTCCATGTGTTAATTATAGAGTAATTCCAGTATCTACAATTTGACTTGTTTTGATTTATTCACAGTGGCAATATTGGGAGATGTTCTTCAAAATAAATCTGAAGATTTTCTTGCTAATTATGGTCGTGATAAGCCCATTTCAATGACTCCGATAATTTTCAGTTGTAGATCAGGACGGAGGAGTTATACAGCATTAAAAATAGCAATTAATCTTGGATACACCAAGTAATTATTATTAAACTTATCATATTCATATAATAATGTTTAAATTAAATTTTTTAGTGTTAAACATTTTCCTGGTGGTTGGCTTGAATGGAAAAGCAACATTAATAGATTACATTATAATAATTAACTTTTTTTGTTAGCTAGCTTAGAACTAATCATTTCTCTAAATTGACCAAGTATACGATTTTCACGCTTTTGTCGTTCTTCTTTACTGAACATAGCTAATGCACGTTTTTCATCAGCTGAATAAATTTGATTTTCTTTGCGTATACGTACAGCTTCCATACGTCGATGTCGTGAACCGGACATAACATAACCAACTGATTCAAATGATTCTATTTCACCTGATGTTAAACCAATTTCACCACGTCTCGGTATTCGTTTACCTTCAGCTACATAAGCAGCCATTGCTGCACCTTCACCCGGTAGTAATGCTTTACCCATTTCTTTATGTGTTAATGTTGTATGTGGTTTTATTGAGACTGGTCCAATCATTTCATCATCATTGTCGGAGTGTGTATCATGATCGTTTTTCCCTGTATCTAAAATTTGCATCATTAATAATCTAATAGAAAATAATAATAATAATAATAATAATAATGATATACTTGGTTTTTCGACCCATTCTTCTTCTGATGATGATGACAAATCACTTTCACTTGACGACTTCTTTCGTTTCTTCTTTTTCTTCTTCTTTTCTTTTTTATCTTTCTTTCGTTTGTGATCTTTCAATTTTTCTTTCATATGTTTCTTTTGACGTTTCTTCTTCTTCTTCTTCTTTTTCTCACTATTTACGTTGTTGGTGGCATCTTCTAGTTCCGATGCGGATCTACAAATTCAATATTCACATTTGATACAAAGCTTATAAAACTAATCTTACCCTTGAGGTTCGGGCGATTTTCCCCAAACATTGGAACAATTTCTCATGCCAATTAATTCTCTTTCACGACGACGATTCTCCCAAAATTCGTCTTCATCATGTTGGGGGCACATATTTACATCATTTTTATTTAAAAAAAATCAAACAAAACTACGAAGTAACCTCAATTGTTAAATTAACTGTCATGCGCAATGAGCGAGTCACAAAAACCGCCAATTTAAATAAAAAAAATTTTTTCAATACTTTTTATTTGAAATATGAAATTAACAAAATAACACAACAATAAATTTTATGAATTAAAATCAACAGGTCGTTCATCTAAATATTTTTCAGCTTGATTTCTATTCATATGATGAGTGTCCATAAATATCAAAAGACATAATTCGGGTAGTAATACTTTGAAGAAATATTTCATTAAATTATCATTAGAATCGAATTCATCACACATTAAATCAATCATACGTATTTTTTGTTCATGACTAAACACTATCATACTCGTATTAATGATTAAAGTCTTATCAAATTTATAGTACCTATCATGTCTTTGGCATGGTTTTTTCCCATGTAAAATATCACTTAATACTGATTTATATCGTTCAAAAGCTTCTTCAATTTCTTTGATTGTTAAATGCTCACAATCTAAATTATTTTGTAACGATTTAGATTTCATTTTAACATTGTCATTTTTAATTGACAAATTTGTATCAAGAATTTGAAGTTTCTCTAAATGTTTTACTGCACCAGTATATTCGTTTAATTTCTTAAAATCGTCTAAAACATCTTCACATTTTGGTAAAACTAATCCATATTTTTCAAGAGATTTGGAACGTTGTATTCGAGAAATTTCATTAGATTTCAATTTTTGTTGTGATTTCTTTTCAATTTTTTCACGACTTTTAATTTTATTTTCTTTTGTTGATTTATCACAATCTAACCATTTAGATATTTTACATTGTCGTGATTTTTCCTTGTTTTGTTCCAATGCTTCAGAGAATTTTTGTTTTTTATTTCTTGGTTTCACAGACGTGGACTTAGCAGAGGCAGTTTTTGTACTTTTGGATGAATTATTACGTCGCAATCGTCTTCGAGTTTCCATTTGATAATTCTACAATTTTAATTTTTTGTTTTTTAATAGTTTTCAAATATCACTTAAATAATTTTTGAGGTTATCTTATCTGGAGAAAAAAATTATTGAATTGTGATTCGAGAAACTATCATAAACTTTCAGTTCAAAATATTAGTTCTAGAAAAAGAGATAGATACTCAATAATTATATTAGTACAACAAAGATATTAAATTGATGTATGGTGGTATGGTTACCGTTATAGACATGCCCATTAAATTCAACGTGTATAACCTCAAACTTTCCAATCATTTTTAATTATTCCTAT
>JAZBGZ010000127.1:40641-58075 GCA_037414795.1 Stenodera caucasica | reverse complement strand
TGATCTAGCTAGTAAGCCATAAATTTAAAATTATCAAAACATTTCTTGTAATTTAAAAAAAAATCTTACAGTAATAACAACAGAACCGCAATATAAATTCTCAATTCCGATAAAATCAGAAGATTATGACCCAGAAATCGAAAATAGTGGTGTAGCATGTGATTTAATATTTACATATACAACAAAATATCCAGAAGAACCTCCTGTAATTGAAATTGAAAATACTGAACATTTTATTAGTGAATATAAAACAAAAATGTTGAGTTTTTTGAAAGAACAGATGGAAGAAAATTTAGGTATGGTTATGATATTCACATTAGTATCATCAGCACAAGAATGGTTAAATTTGCGTTGGGAAGAAATTAAGAAAGAACGTGAAGAAACAGCTGCTAGGAAACACCAAGAAGAGGAAGAAGCTGAACGAGTAATTTGGAATATTTCTCAGTTTTCAAATCATTTTATAGGTTTTTTTTTTGTAGAAACGATTCGAAGGTACACGAGTTACAGTAGAAACTTTTATGAATTGGAAAATGAAATTTGAAGAAGAAATGGGTATTGCAAAAAAAAGAGAAATTGCTGAGAAAGAAGGTAGAAAATTAACTGGTAGAGAATTATTCATGACTGATAATACATTAAATGAATCTGATTTGAAATTCTTAGAAGGCGGTATTTATTTTTTCTATAAAATTATTTATTTTTAATTATTATCAATTTTCCTTTCAATTCAAATCAGGTGATACTGTAAAAGTTGATGAATCGTTATTCCAAGATTTAGATGATTTAGATCTAGATGATGATGAAGATGAGGATTATGATCCAAATAATTATAATAGTGATTCTGATGATTAGTTTAATATATTGTTTATTAAATACAATTTCTTATGTTGTAGATTTATTATTAAAGAAGAGCAAATTAATGTGAATTATTTAAAACAATTAGTGTTATGTTACAACTACTTTGTTTAATTCGATTGATGAACACTAGATGGCTGATAGATAATTGATTGAAGAAGGAAACTTCTCCCTTATGCTTCAACTTTAACAGTCTTTTAGACGCATACGAACAGGAACTTGTAAGAATATTCAGGGCCCTAATATAAAGGTGCAAGAGCGATTTCCACCTACGATTTTCAAGCACCTATTGTTTTTAGCGCAAGCTTTGTTTTATTCGTTGTTGAATTGTCCTCGAAGCCGCCTTTGAGTTATGCCATGCTCAGTTTAATAAAAGACCTATCCTATTTCTAGTAATTAATTTGATATGTTTGGAGAACTATAATTATTCGGAAAACTACAGTTTCATTTCCTTATAGACTTTAATGTCGATAATTAATCAACTCCCTAAAAAAACTTTAATGGATGTAATTTCAATTCGCACCTTTATTTGTCAACAATTTTATGTCTATGAAAGTAGACAATTATTAATCAATCAATAATCTACTTTTGTAATGCTGTTACTCGTCTTTTTTCGCTATGTAACAACTTTGAATAGTTCACAGAATTAAACAAGTTCAATATCTAAATTGAAACTCCAATTAGCTTATAAACGCTATTGTAACAGAAGACCGATTTCAGCCTTATATTAAAGGGTTCAATTTTATGAAAATTTACAATAATTAATCATTCAATGAATTCTCTGAAAATATATCATATTTATCATTGAGAGGAGTTTGCGCAACAGTTTTCCTGTAAAATGCGCCACCGCATCAAAAAGCTCTCACTCCTAATATTATCCTGCCTGATTTTACCCTGAATAAAACGAAATCAATATAATTCTTGAGATGTTGAGGTGTAGATGCTCCCTCAATATTCGAAGACATTCTCATATGTTTATAACTGACATTTAAATCGATATTATAGTGATTTATAACAACCAATCTAAACATGTTCGATACAAAATTAATAGATTCTGTGTTTTTTTTTTTCGTATCATAAGAATTTTATAATTGTTGATTGGACATGTGAGTGTTATAATTGATATAATTGAATAAATTAAAATAAATAATAAAAAAAACAGAATGCATCTGCATTTTGAACGAACAGCTAATGCGAAAAGTGATTGTTCGATTTTATCATTGACATGGATGGGAAAAGTGCCCGATGAGCTACCAGAGGTGAATTTAAATTAACATTTTTGATTTTTTCTATTTTAATATAAAATAAAAATACTTCCATATTAATCAAACATTGTTATTATAATGTTCTTCCATCGATTATTCCATTGAATAAAAAAAAATCCTGTTATCGATCAAGGTTGTAAAAAATTAGGTGCTATTTTTTTGAAAGTTTCTTATTAGTTTGGTGAAATTTCAACAAATATTGAGGAATTCTCTCAAAAATCATACAAGAACTAATAGAAATTCAAATTGATGAAAAATGGTGGATGCGCCGGTATAATCGTAATTCTTTCATTGAATTGAGTTTGACTAGTTTTGAAATTTTTGATCGTCTTTGTTGTCTCGAACTGTGATGTCAATTTTGATCGACGGGGATGTTTTGTTGTCCGACCTCAATTATTTTAGACATTGTTCACCCTCTCGATATCTAATTCGCTATGTTGTTATGTGTGTCTCTCCCTTATAATAGATTGATTGTGGGTGTTATTTTTATCTATTTGTAATAATAGTTTTTCGTACTCTGATAATTTGAGGGAGAGAACAAAATAAATAATCAACAATCTAGCAATTCTTATGTTCCATTTAATAATTCATTGATTTTTTCGTATGTCAAAGTGAAATTAATTAAGAAAATTTCACCAGAAATCTTCAATTTTCTCATCACGTAGTAAATTTTTGGATAAACTAGATAGAAATGCTCAAGTCTTTAACTTTAAAACCGTATTAAGGATAACTTGATGTGAACTGGATTTAGATTAAACCATAAATTTTATGCATTGAATTATATCAAGATTGAAATCATTCTTTTAGATAAATAACATCTGCTGTGCGAAAATGAAAGAATGTCAAGCCGGGAAAATTTAATTTGTGATTTTTGATTAAAAAATATAAATACAACACACTCATTTCAATTAACAATTTTCAATTATATAACAGTTTGAAGATGTGAATTCGTTGATTTAACAGCGCTAGGTGATAGGGGAGGGAAAGGAGTGAGTAAATCGATCAAAGTACATAAAGAACACTCATCCGATAATTAATTAATTAGAATTTTCATTGAATCTATTGTTGGGGAAAAACTAAAGCATTGAAATTCTATATGAAATAATAATTAAGTTAATGAATTCCACCCTCAATTTCAGATCCAATTTCCAACTTTTAACGATTCTCGAATTTATAAAATAACAATAAAAACAAATCAAAATCCTCACCCCTTGAGTGCTTTTATCAACTTTATTATAATACATATAGTAGTCGCCACCCCTGTAACATATCACGTTATATTAGTATCATCAGAATATAGGTACTAAGAATTTCTTTTGACTTTCCATACTCATTCGAAAATTCCCCAACCTTTAATTTTTCGAAATATAACATCAAATGTTATGTTGTGGGTATCTTATTTAAGCGTTCCACAATGCTAATTATTTAATGTAGAATTCAATTTGAACATATTCATTCCACCCTTAATACTAATTAAATGGTAGTGAGATCACATATTAGTTTGCCTTGAAGGATTTACAACTTCATTACGAATTGAACATGATGTCAAACATTACTAAGGGGAGTATTGCATTGTAGCGGAATACAGGATGTCCGCTGTACAACAGGTTCAAATATTGAATACATAAACCACAATAATTGGTGTGAATTTTTATTTTTTATTTTTTTGGGTAAACTCAAATCAGTTGAATCAGAGTCTAATTGCGTGACTGGAATAAAAATGCTGATAATTCCTATAATTTTGGATGAAGCAACAGGAACATCATCTGAACTGATATAATTCGATCATTATTAATTGCAACGATGCAATATTGACAACTAATTGATTTAGCAATTAATCACTATGTCTGACTATTTTGAAACGGATATTACAATAGGTACTGTAGGTATGAACATCGACTTCACTACAGAATTACGATTTATCGAATAATATAATAATTGTTTGAGTTATAAATTATTTACATCTAATAATAAATTATTGTTTTCAGGATGAAGGATGGAAACTGAATAGAACGAATTATTATCAGGAAGGATGGTTAGCAACAGGAAATGTTCGTGGTATTGTCGGAGTGACATTTACAACTAGTCATTGTAAGAAAAATGTTGAATTTCCTCTACGAACTAATTATAATTTGAGAGGACATCGATCTGAGGTAAGGATGATGTTAAAAAATATATACATATATATAATTTCCGGCTTATTAGTAAATAATGAGACTCATTATTATCGATTATTCTTATTTGAGCTCGGATATTGCTTTTTATGATATGATGAATACCTTAAGTAAAATCACACTTCTAGTACAGTTTGTTGAGATGAAAATGAAGATCAGTCTATTGCTGAAGATAAATATTTTGCTTGAAGAATGTATTGTAGAATGTGGAATATCGATTATATGTATAACGAATACCTACAATAAAATGTCCTGAAATTGACATCGTGCATGATCTATGATTGCGTGTTTTTGACATGTTTCATTTAATCATTTGTGAAAACACAGCCAATTTTCAAGTTTATGCACGTAATCTTTGCTAAAACTATTTAACAGTTGTTTTAAAATTTCCATCATTATTATTGAATTCGTTTCCATCTAGGTAATTTTAGTGAAATGGAATGAACCTTATCAGAAACTAGCTTCCTGTGACAGTTCCGGTATAATCTTCGTTTGGATAAAATATGAAGGTCGATGGTCGATTGAATTGATAAACGATCGTAATACACCCGTAACACATTTTTCATGGTCACATGATGGTCGGATGGCTTTGATTTGTTATCAAGATGGTTTCGTTTTAGTTGGTTCAGTAGCTGGCCAACGTTATTGGTCATCAATGTTGAATTTAGAAGCAACAATAACTTGCGGAATTTGGACACCTGACGATCAACAAGTCTATTTCGGCACAAATTCTGGACAAATTATTGTCATGGATGTTCATGGTGCGATGGTATCACAAGTTCAATTAAGCTCAGATATTGGTATAACATCGATGGCATGGTCCTGTGAAAAATTTAAAATGGAAGAAAGCGACGATAATAATGATCCAGGTGTTGTTAATGTAACTGAACGTAAATTTGTTTTGGCTGTTTGTTTACAAAATGGATTTATATTTTTGTTGAAAACATTCGATGATGTATCACCAATTCAAATTGATACTCGATTACAAGGACCTTTATGTATGGAATGGAGCAATTCTAGAGAATTATTAGCAGTAGCTGGTGTTGCGATCGATGCTAAAATTATTGGAATACAATTTGTTTATACGAATATTTTGAAATTTTATAATGAAAAAGGAACTTTATTGTACAGCACTATTATACCATTTACTCAGGTTTGTTATAATCAAAATTAATATATTTTTGATGTAAAAGATTTGAAATATCGTGAAGCAATCTATACCAGATCCAAAAGTAAGTGATACACATCAAGCAAATATTGACAGTCAGGCTACCAGCCTTTCAAAAATAAATTACCTCCTGATTTTGTCATTTGATATCAAGAATCACGATGACATACATAGGGTATACGAAATATGTACTAAGTATATCGAATTTAGTTTTGAATCTAGTATAGTACGTGGCTTCCGGTTATTATTATTTTTTAATAAATCTCCTATTCTAGAATAATTCTAACATATGATATATTCATGTTTCAGGCACCGGTTTCTGCATTGACATGGGGCCATAACGATAAACGTTTATTTTTAGCTACTGGCACTCAAATTCATATAGCTTGGATATCACGTCGAATAGCAACATTACAATTATTATGTCGATTGAAAATTCACGATTCAATCCAGAATGAGATTCAATTACCAGCATTACCATTACCTGCCCGAATCCGTAATTTAATTGGCAATTTATTTGCTCAAACGATAAGAGTAATATTACCCTTTACAAAAAAAATTCAAAGAAATTATTTAAATTTGATCTATAAATTGTTTTTTAGTGTTGTGTACCAGAACCTATTGCTCTAAGGGAATTTGTATCAAGACCACCATTAGGTTCGGTACGGTTACATTGCACCATGATACGTCATGATGAAGATAATAATTTGTCATCGGGCACATGTTATACGCTTTATTTGGAATATCTCGGTGGATTAGTGCCGTTATTGAAAGGGAAAAGAACTAGCAAAATACGACCGGAATTCGTAATTTTTGATCCACAAGTTGAAGGTTAATATTATATTATAATAATATTTGAATTGAAGTTGGGAATTTATTAAAATTTGTAGATATTCATCTACAATGGTCGCCAGAATCGAAAAGTTCAGGTAGTTCGAATCATTCAACTAGTGGTGCCGGTTTAGTTACCGATTCTTCAGATAGTGACCGAGAAGAAGGCTGTACTAGTTCACCTCGAATGCAAAGAAGAAGGAAACGTCGAAATAAATCGCAGAATGATCGACAATCGGGTCCTAGTTCAGGTGATACAGAACAAGAAGATCTAGCCTATGTTGATACATTACCAGAAGTTAGACCAAAATAACTTTTTTTATATTCGTAAATATTTGTATGTTAATATGATAATTTTTTAGCATGTTCGTCTAGTTGAAGTAACTTCCAACATTTGGGGCACCAAATTCAAAATTCACGGTCTTGCTAATTCTGTTCCTGCTAATTTAGGTCAAGTCACTTATAAAACATCGTTATTACATTTACAACCGCGTCAAATGACTTTAGTTATGACTGAATTGCGTGATGATTTTCCAATTGGACCTGATCCAAATTTCAATCCGAATCTATTTTCTGAAGATGAAGAGGATTTGAATCAATTAGATGAAAAAACACGATTTTCACGTGTATCGATTGATAATTGTCCACCAATAGCTCCAATGTCGCCACGTGGCAATCGATTAATCAATACAAACAAAACACAATTAAATACGTCATATTTAGGACAAGATTTGTCGAGAAATTTATCAGCTGTAGCTAAGCCGGAAAGTTATGATGATGATCTTAATCCACATAGTGAAATTAACAGCTTTTGTGATAATCTCCGTCCACAAACGTTACGTTCCAATAATAATAATAATAATAATAATAATAATAATAATAATAATAATAATAATAATTCTAATAATAATAATTTGCAAAGTACTAGTTTCATTGGGCAATTCAATCGAAATGGCGCAACAAATTCTAGTACGCAAAGACATGCGATTTCGCCGTTATGTTGTGAAGGATCTGTGCCAGCATTACAATCACCAAAAAATGCGGTAGCTCCATGTGATATAATTTTTGATCGACCACCAGCTCAAACATTAATCTCTTATTCGACCAACGATTATACGAATAATTCTAATAATGTCCAACAAGTTAAAAGTAACCTTATTAATATGAATCTAAATAATGACCATCAAAAACCATTTGTAATGAAGAAAATGGACATTAATACTGAAAAAAGAAATAATAAACTTTTGGAATTCAATAAGGAGTCTCCTTTTATCGATGACAATACAATTGAAGCGATACCAGGGCCGTCATCTTCAATCAAACCAACAACAGGTCAATTATGTATTGCTGATTCAATGGTCCGAAGTTGTAGTGTTGGATATTTGGATATGGTCGATGCTCAATTAGTTCCTAGTGATGTAGCATTATTGATGTTACGTAAAGATGTCCCGAAACGATTAGTTTTAGTTAATCGTAAACAAAAAACTAAACGCCAAAGTAGACAAATTTGTCGACATTTACAAGATAATAATAATTATAAGAATCGTTCACCGAAATTAAGAAATTGCGGCAAATCGAAAAGTTTAGATTCAAGTGATTTATTCCCAAATTCTGAACCAACATCTATACGGAATTTAGTTAAACATATTGAAGAATCAATACCAGAAATCGTTCAAAATAATTCCAACAACAATAATAGAAATAATTCTGAAATTATTGAACAAATTGATGAGAGTTTAATCAAAAAAGAATCAACAAAAATGGGTTTTTTTAGTACTAGATCGCCGTTAATGCGACGAAAAAAACCAGAAGATATCAAAAATTCTAGTCGCAATAAACAAAAAATTGAACAAAATGATCAAAATCAAAAAAATGGTACACCATTACATACACAAGCTTTGGCGAATTTGGAAAAATTGATAACTCGATTACGTGAAGATGATAGACCGATGACAGCGGCTTCGCCAAGATTACCAAGAAGTTCACCATCATCACCGGCACCCAGCAAAAAAGGTATGATGGTCGAAATTTGATAAAACTACAAAAGACTAATACTTTTTTTTTCATTTTAGGTAAAAGACCTCAATCTGCTTCACCAATTCGAAGAAATTTGTTATCATCACCATTATTGGGTAGAAGAAATAGGAAAAATAAACATCAAGAAAGTTCTGATGATGAAATAACAGCATCTGGTGATGAGATTTTCAATGGAACAAATTATCGAGATTTGGAAACATTTCAAAAAGCTCAACTAAGGCAAAAGGTAAAGCAATTTTGTTTGATAAGTTGAGAAGTACATATGGGCGGTGCTTGAAATAGTTACGATGTTGATATTGCCTAATCGAACTAGGTTCTTTCTCTTCTGATTCAGACTGATTCTCTTATTTTTGTTGATTTTCAGTTGAAACGGGGCAAGATCGAACCAAATGGAAACAATTGTAATAACTATACAATAACTCAACGACGAGAATTTGTAATGCATAATAAGGCACCAATGTGGAATGAGAATAGTCAAGTCTATCAATTAGATTTTGGCGGAAGAGTTACACAAGAATCTGCCAAAAATTTCCAAATTGAATTTAGAGGCAAACAAGTAATTAACCAACCTTTGATATTTTCCCATTTTTCTGAAATAGTTGTATTTTCATTTTAATAGGTAATGCAATTTGGACGAATCGATGGTAATGCGTACACTTTGGATTTTCAATATCCATTTTCTGCCTTACAAGCCTTTGCTGTTGCCCTAGCAAATGTTACACAAAGATTGAAATAATAATTTATGAATATTTATAGATGGGAACATATCTGCATCTGTCGCCTAAAATAGTTCAAATTTGTTATGGTGCCAATATTTTTTATTCTGAATAAAGTAAAGGAAAGAACGGAACTATAACGACCAAATTATAAATTAAATAAATATGATATTGTGTTATAAAATCAAATCAAATTATCACCAGTCATTTTGGGATTACTATACTTTACTTTGCTTGACTACAATTATAAATTATAGTAGCCCCAGAGTGAATCTAACTAATAAATAACTTTCATTATTCCAAATCAGTCATCATTAGATCACTGTACTTATTATATTTTACTCAATTACAATATTCTGGACTGTTTCGTCCATTTTCTAAATATTAATGCTACAATTTGATGGATTATTTATTAACGTTTTTCCAATTTAACTATTTTTAAATAGGTAATTATTGTTTTGAAGTTATTGTTATACATTTAAGTTGGTAGGATAAAAAAATTAAGTAGTACAAAATATAGATTGATTTATGTAAAAAAATTTCATTTCACCGTCCTATTTATCGATATTGGTGACCATGATGATCGACCGATATTTTTATATCTTTGATCTGATAGAATAGAATTTAAAATATTCTAAACTAGAATCTTGAATTATCATTAATTTTTTTTGTTGATCCTTTAATTGGAGAACTTGATGTAATTTTTGTCATTTAACTAATGCTTTCAATATTGTTATCTTCGTTATGTGTTTTTGGCTTATATACCTACCGAGTGTCGACTTCAGAGGAACATCCTCTAAAAGTAGACTAAAAGTAGCTTCTTATTAATTCAGAAAGTTTTGATCACAAATGGATTATTCGGAGAAGATTATCTTCGGAACTTTACAAGATATTATTCGACTGATCCTCTTAAAGAATCTTCGTATTTGCGTTTTAATAAATAAATGCTATTTTGGGAATCGTCCGTCTTAAGTGGGATACTCTGTATTCAAAAATTTCAAATGTATTTATGTTATTTAATGATTTGAGAATTATATTATCATTATTGATATTATTATTATTTTTATTATTATTATTATATTATATTGAATATACATAACTTGTTCGTAAAAACGTTTGTATATGTGCATTATAAATGCTTTTCTATTGAAATGTTTTCTATTTTATCCTGTATATCCTTATCAATTCCAGGGTCGTATTTTGCGTAAAATATGCATAGGTGTAATGAATATTTCATGTGCCAAAAACTCAAATTTGAATTTGCCGCTTTATTTTACTTGATCTCATCACATTGATGAATGATGAATCATCATCACAGAGAAGAATTTAAATTTACCGCTATAGCTTAGTATCATTTTGTTTTTGTCAGAGTTACCAATATAACTCATATCCCTTTCATTCTGACATTTTACGTCGACGGTGATTAGTGTTCGTGTAAAAATAAATTTTCTCAAACTTTATATAATTTAATTATTAAAAAGAATAATTATGGCATGTAAGTAGAGATTTCTGCAAAACTAAAATTAAAAATAAATAATTGATTACGAATTGTATTAATTCCGATTATAAATTACCGCGTGGTATAGCTCTATGTATATTAATTATATCTATATGTTCATTTTAATTTGTGCCATAAAAATTGAGAATTTTTTTTTACAGCAAAAAAAGGCAAGAAAAATAAAGGAAAAACTGTACCCTTGACTGATTTCTTACAAGGAACACCAGGAACTATCCCAACATTACCGATAAGAAAATCAACATTAAATTGGGCTGATGAAGTGGAAGACAATCATGGTATAATCTTAATCCATAAATTCTACAACGTCCCTTGGTCGATAATCATGAATCTTTTCATGTTCTCAAAAAGTTAAAATCCATAAGAAAATTGTTACATAGTTGTTGGTAACCTCGTCAAATGTAGCAAGGTTAACCACCTCAATTCTAGCCGATATTTGAATCTGAAAATTGAAAACCTTACAAATACTTTTTTTTTTTTAAATTCTATTCTTAAAGAATTCAATTATGTATAATTATGTTAACGTTATAGAATTTATTTTCCATTTGCTCATTGAATTAATTGTGGCTCTATAGAAATTACATTTCATGAGAAATCTTAGTTGAGAAGCATCTCTTGTTCATACATATAAATAATTGAAATAATTTCTAATTTAATACGTCTTGATAAAAATGCTTACGTATCTTCACAATATTGTTTATTTAGTTGAGTTGTTAATTATTTATTTTATTCTTCCAATTTAGATTTATATGATCCACGGGCAGTTAAAGCAACTGTAGTTTTACCAACTGCACCGAAAGCATCACGTGATTATGATGATATAATTGATAAAGTGCCACAAGATCCACCATATATAGCATATCTCTCAAATTTGCCATATGATGTTGATGAGAATGAAATTGAATATTTCTTCAAAAATATGAAGGTAAAATTGAAATCTACGCTTTCAAATATATCAAAAATTATCCATTATTTAACTCTATTTACTATTTTAATAGATATCTAATATGAGAATTCCGAAAGATGAAAGACCCGGTGAAGTTCCTAAATTGAAAGGTTTCGGTTATGTTGAGTTTGAAGATAGAGATAGTTTATTGAATGCTTTACTTATCCCTGATACAGTAATAATTTATTATTTATTTTTATTCAATTTTTTTTTTTTAATTTACTTTAATATTTAAGACAATAAAAAATCGACGGATTCGGATTGAAGTAGCTTCAGATTATGATGATAAACGACGTACTGGTCGTATGGATTTAAATCGAGATCGTGGTAATCGACCAGAAGTTTCAATGGGTGATTGGAGATCTGGTCCAAGGGCAGCGGATAATGCAGATAATAATGATCGTCGTGTATTTTCTAGAGATCGTGATCGTGATCGTGACCGTGATGGTGGTAATTATGAAATTTTTGATTAATTATTTTTAGTTAAAGAAAATTTGACTAATAGATAGTTCAACAACAACATGGCGTGATGGTGGTGATAGAAGAAATCCACGTGATAGTGATAGAAATTTCACAAGATCCTCAGATCGTTATAATCGTGATGATAGGGATGATTTTAATCGATCAAGAGGTGGTGGTGGTAATCGTGATGATCGTGATAATGATTATAGATCAAGAGATGATCGATTTATGTCAAGACGATTTGATGATAAAAACCGAAGTGGTGGTGGTGGTAGCAGTGGTAGTGCTTTCACAAGACGTAATAATGATGATGTTGAGAAAGAAACTACTGAACCAAGACAAAGACCCAAATTGGTTCTAGCACCAAGAACAAAACCAGTTGAAACAACAACAGAACAATCAACAGTACCATCAGCTTCAATTTTTGGTAATGCTAAACCAGTTGATACAAGTTTGCGTGAACGTCAAATCGAAGAAAGATTAGCAAAAGAGAGTGAAGCATCACCACCACAACAACAACTAACACAAGATAGAGAATTAAGTAGGGATCGTAAGCCAAGTCCTCATGATAAAGAGCGCACTAAAGATAAACGGGTAAGTTGTATTGATGGAATAATATTTTGATTCCGGATCGATTTTTTATATGTTTGGTTTTTCAGGAACGGGAAAAAGTTCATGATTCTGGTTTGTATAAACTCTCTTTGTTTTGATTTTCTTTTTTAAATTCGATATTTCCTCTATTAGATAAACAAGATAAACGGAGTTTAGATAGGTCTCATCAACAAAAATCTGAAGCTAATGGTGTTGTGGAAAAATCACATCAATCTAGAAAAAATGGTTTGACTTATCAAAAATTATTTTTATCGAATTTAATAATATTTTGAATTAAATAAATAGGTGAAGATCGACGAGAAGTGAATCGAGCAGAAACAGGTGACAAACATAAACCAGAGAATAAAAAACGAGAAGATAAAAAGTAAGTTGAAATGTATCGGCTGTGTGAAGACAACTATTCGAGATATTTCTATTGTTCGCGAAACGAATCAGAAGAAATTATTTGAAAATTGATACTAGTTTCTTGTATTTTCGATTAACAAGCTTTTTTTAGAGGCTTGAACCATGGAATAATGAAAATATCCCAAATAGTTGTTTTAAAAGGGACATCCAGTACCTATATATTTTTTATATCATATAAATTTGTTTATTTAATGTGTTTTAGAGAGAAAACTGAAAAAGAAATGCCAAAATTGAAAAAGCAGGACCCACCAAATTTTGTGGCAAGTAATAAATTCGCATTTTTAGAAAATGAAGATAATTCAGATTGATTTCGTTGATTTTTTATTTACGTTTTTTCTTTTTTTTTTTGTCAAAGTCGCCTGTTAGTAAATATTTCACAGTTGTGTTATTATTTTTTTAAAAATCTTCATTATGGTGTCTTGAAACTTTATATAATATAAGTATTCAAAACAGATTGATTGTTTTATTTGATTCATCCATAAATTCTAGAACTAGTCTTTTGATTTGGTGAAGATGCAAGGAAAATTATATTGGCATCTATATATTATTAGTGATAATGTATGTAGTCGGTAACTAATAACTAATAATTTATTACTGACTTACATTGATTCAAATTGAGTATAATTAGTTGCTTATCTATCCACTTCGTGGTTGGACAAAATAGGAATACAAGTAAATCAAACGCAGTTTATCAGAAGACCAATGTGTCTTCAAAATTTCAATAATTTGGACAATGAAGATTTATTTAATCATATTACATTGATAAATCAATGGGATTTTATTTGGCTTGCTTTTCGAATATCGATACAAAATTCAAATCTATCCTCAGTCTTCATCTGATGCTTATCAGATCCTTAGACAGTCTGTTCAATTGGAAATATTTCAAATCTACACAAAATTCAATAAGCCGGAAATGATTGCTTTAAAAGTGGTTTGAGAAAATGGATTCGAAAATAGGAGTCAAAATTTAAATAAAAAATGAAGAATAATCACTGTTTTAGTTTATTCCAATGTAAATATTTCCTGTGGGGTTGAATATTAAAGTTCGAATATTATGCCTTCATACAAAAATGATATTTAATTTGTCGATCAATAACCGGTCAGCTATGGGGACATCTAGGAATTTGAGTGAAACAAATCTAAATACTTAAACGTCATATGGACATAATTATATGAAAATTTGATTTGAAACACGATAGATGGCGTGAGTAACCATGCATTGTGGTTTGTTCGCCTTGATATGAATCGCATAACAATCCTGAACGTAAACTGTAAATGTGAGCGTTTTGATTTATTTTGCTGCTAATTTATTTAAATTTCTCAAAAATGAATCGATTTCGGATATGTATTTGTTATTTATTTCATTAACAATAATAAAACAGCATATTCGTATAATTATCTACTGTATGTGGATTCGGTGAAAGTGTGCCAAGGTATATTGTTCATAACAAGAACAACTTTAACAACAACATGGTTCATACACACATAGTATAAAGCATGTTGTAGGCAATAAAATGGTGGAACTTACGTAAACACCGTAAGCGACCTCCTTTTTTACTTGACAATGAAATTCAACTGTAAAAAGCTCCATATGAATTACGTCTTTCTTTCTCTCTCTATTTTCTTCTGTAATTCATTTAGAAAGGAAAAAATCGCGAAAACGGGAAAAATAGTTACTCTTTGCACTTTTACTTTTTTTAAAACTCAGAGTCGCTTTTACTATCCACGAATCGGAGTTTTTTGATGTTGCAAATTATATATATGATTTTGAAAGTTTTCCAATTGAGATTTTTTAGCTAATATTCGAAAAGTTGAAAAATTTCTGTTTCTCACAAAATAATCATTTTTTCTCTCTAAGTTTATTCAACATCATCTGGAGAAAAGCATAAACATATAGGTCGCTGGAATGTAAATCGCATACGAAAAAATTTTTAGATCTCCATTTTAAGAAAAATCATAGAATTATTAACTTCAGTTGGTTTTTGGTGATTTCGCGTTGGATTGTATTTTAAAGTTACGCTACTGTTTTATGGATGTAATCGTAGCCACAGATTCAATGTAAGATAGCTGTGGTTTAGTACCAACATATAAAAATCAAATCCTTGAATTGAATTCGAGACAAAAAATACACTGTCTCCATGAATGAGCGTCCTGCATTGGTATTTTGAAAATGAGACTCATGAGCATACTACGTAAAGTATAGCAAAAAGATAATTCAATTGAAGAATATCGAAGTAATGATAAGACTGTAGGCGATTTAAAAATTTTCGAAAGTTCTTCATTATTCAACAATAAAATTATTTATGAGAAACTGTTTGAAACTTTGAAAAATGATTAGCAAAGAAAAATCAAATATAAGAAAAGAGCCGTCAATAAGTATTTTGAGAATAGAAGAATTAGTAATAGATGCTGCCAATCGAAATAATCAAGAATTCAGGAATGCCAATGTAGTTGGCGAACAATTATTTCCGGATACACGATAGTTTCTTCCCATTTTCTGTTACAATAGATCGATAATAATGTGAATTAGTCTCACACCACATAAGAATTTGAGTCAGAGTTTCGTTGTTGACAATTCAAAACAGTTCGCAGACGATTCCATCTCGGTTGGAAAGTCTCTAGCACGGGCATGATTAGCGATTAGTGATCTGATAACTGATAAGTATTTTTATTGATCTGATTGACAGGGAGTTGTACTTATATCAGATTAAATTCTTGTAAACACTAGCAAAATTGATAGTTAGGTAATTAAAATATGATTATAATGGAATATTATGTATACAATGAATTAATATTAATCGTCAAAAATACGTGTTTATTATTATTATTATTATTATTATTATTATAATTATTTGACTGCTTTCTATGTCAATGAGTCAATGTCAGATTGTGGTGAAATATTTCCCAATGATATATTTGAAATTTTATAATTAATATATGTACAACATACATTCCTTTAAATCCGATGCAGATAACAATAATAATTTTTACCTGTTTTTGTTGCATTCTTACTCGTAGATATAAGTGATTCATCCGCCATCTTGAGTTTTGTTGAAGAATTAATCTATATACTATCTATTATATATACATATAAATGTGTGATTGGCTGTGATAATAGCGCGGGAAATTAACATTAATTGATTCCATGATAAACAACATATAAAACAACTAAAGTTGTTTTATAAATACACATCTATAATTGGGACAAAAATTAATAATACGATGATTCCTTAATACAAAACACAATTATAAAAAAGCAATAGCGTCATTAATTTATTAAATACTAACTAATAAATAAATTATTGGATTTGTCCACGTGCGGATTAAATATCGAGACAAAGTTATTTTACCGATCGAACGACACGTTTTGTCGTCATTCGAACAACGTTCGACCATCGGTCCGTCCATCGTCATCGTTCCCACTCCATTAAGAAACTCCAACAATTCCCAGCGGCGGTGGCGGCGGCGGCGGCGGCCCGGTCTCTGCGTTCGTTGTTGTCCTCCGCGCGCGCGCCTCTCAGTCGAGGTCGAGCATTGTAAGAGAACGTATTCTAATTGTTGTTGGTGTGTGGTTTTTTTAGTGCCGCGCCTGTTTCAACAAAAATCAAAACAAAAAAATTTTACCACAACGACACAATTAATTAATAAATAATCCGAAATTAAATCCTTTGAAATATTTAATTAAATTGTATAATTGTTATTGATAAATTAACAATAACAAATCGGACCTGGTCGGCTTAATTTCAAGAGGTGCCTTGAAAGTAGTGAGGTGCCCCCTAGAGTAGAGTCTCGCGCGTCTCTACTGCAAGTGGATACCGTTTTTTTTTTTATTTCGTGTAATTTCTATAAATATAATGTTGAGTTGTCTGTTTATTTAGTGATAAAACGTTTTGTGTATTGGTGTGACTGCTATTTTCAATATTCCCATCTCTAATAATAAACAATTGCTCTTGTTGCTACTTGATGTAGAAATAATTGTTGCTGCCACGTAGCAATTGGGTTGTAGTTTGTTAATTTAGTGGTGCTATTTGTTATTTCAGCCAAGTTCTTAATTTTGTGTGTCTGTATATGTGCAGTTATTTAATTTTTTTGTTTCTTTACAATTAGTGCCCATTTCACAATGTGTTGTTCAAGTGAAATTGACCAGTGATTTTGTGCCAGTGATATTATCATTATTATTATTATATTTATTATTTTGTTATTATTATCATAAAACTAGTGCTTCCTACTATCAAGGATTACAATCGTATTTTGTTTTTTTTTTTGTTTTTGGATTACGTCTCGATAAACTGTTTATTGATCCACCATTTTTCTTTTGGTAAGTACTTTTGATTATTTCCATTGTTTCAAACTTATCGGCCAAAAATTTTGCCATACGTCAAAGTATAAATGATTGAATCATTGAACCGTTGAAATTTTTCGAAAGTGAAACTAATCGAACGAATGAACT